>MNAD01000344.1:0-83539 GCA_001895945.1 Trametes pubescens | reverse complement strand
GAGGCCGTGTGAATAAAGTGGAGATAAAGTAGAAATAAATGAACAGAATTGAGTGCCCTGACATGCTGGTGTGGCTGACTCGGGGACCCGGGCCGGACTTTTACAAGCGATGACATCACGTCACTCGTCTAAGGTCTTGCACCGTGCGAGCGTCAACATACCTCTCTGGTCTCCCTCTCTCTGCCATCTCATCCTCCTCCAGACAGACCGATGCTCAGCTTTGCAGCTGATGGGCTTGATTTGTACTCTAAGGATCTATACCAATCTCATCCATTGAACATATCTGCCTATCACCCTTGCAATTGAAGATACAACACTGGGTGTTCGCGAGGAAAGAGCCTGAGGCTCGCACAACAGCCAGTTGCGATCATAATGCCTGAAAGGCAACATCGTGCGTCGGATTCTCTATTCTCGGATTTCGGATGTCGAGCGAGCGCATACATGCGCGACCGCCGTGGTTCGAGCCCTTCCCATCTTGCCTTCTTACCCCCACTACACTGCTGTGCAGTCTCCCCCCCTTACCACTACCTGCCACTCTCCTCTGCTTCTGCTTCTCTCTTCTGGATACTATGGCGACCTTCACTGCTTTCAGGACTAACTATGCCTCGCTGGACGGGGCCCCCATCGAGCCGAGTAACTACCGGGCGGGCGGGCGCCGCCGAGGTGGCCGGGAGGTCCGACGCGAGGCCAACAGGACCGTGACGGATACTAACCAGGACAGCTCCGACCAGGATAGAGCCGATAACAGAGCCGACGGGAGGACCGGGACCGGGACCACCCAGGAGGAGGCCGACCTTACCAGAGCCGACGAGGATGGACCTTACCTGGATAGAGCCGACGCGGACCCCCTTAGAGCCGACGAGGACCTTGGTAGAGCCGACGAGGACCACCCCAGAGCCGATGAGGACCTTGGCAGAGCCGACGGACCCGTGGCCGATGCGAGGATAGGGGCCGACGTGGACCGTAGAGCCGACCTTAGAGCCGACCGTAGAGCCGAGGATGACCTGAGGATGGCTGACGCGAGGACCCAGAACCAGGACCGGATGCTGACCGCGCGGAAGCGCAAGGCCGACGCGGAGGACGAGGACGGGGTGCCCACGGCGAAAAGGATCAAGATCGAGCACGTTGTGAGCGCTGGCGCAAGCATGGATGAGGACGTTGAGGACTGGTACGACGAGGACGAATGCGACGAGGACGAGTACGCCGACGAGGACGGGGGCAAGGACGCCTTCGAGGATATGGTCAGGCTTCTGGGACGCGGCGTGACGGAAGAAGAGGCGAGCCAGAGGATGCGCGACGCGGGGAATGCGGAGCAGGCGGCAACGTGGTTGGACGCGACGGCGCTCTCAGAGTTAGTCTCGTGGGCGTTGGCGGCGGACATGGGGTCACAAGGTGCGTTTACAACAGAGACAAGTTCGCATGACAGGGAGCTTACGGAGATATTTGCAGATGTTCAAAGTGCTGCGGCGAAAGCGGAGGAGATGCAAGTACCGGGGACCGATCTGCCAGGGATGTCTGAACGCGAAGATGCGGATTTAGAGGAGACATTAGAACACCTTCACGTGGACGACACCTACCTCCAGCCAATGTCCGAAGAATCCACCCAACCCCTAACCGACGGCTTTCATCTCCATGGTGCCGATAGCACGGTTCCCGACAATTGGGACCTCAAGATGGACGAATACATCGCACGGGAAAGAATCCTCCTCGAAGAGGCCAAATTGGCCGCAGCGGATAGTGCCATAGCCGTACGAGAGGTAAGCACCTCGCCTCCCTTTTGAAGAAGCTTTTCTGACGAAATCCCTCAAGCAGCTTGAGCATCTCATCTCGGCGTCGCACATTCCAACAGTCGCCGCCGACGAAGCGGCCCAGGAGACCGACGCCGACCAGGACGAGCTGGACGCCCGGGAGGAGGAGGAGATCCGCGCCGAGAACGCAGCGCGCCGCGCGTCCTTCAAGCGCATCGACCGCAAAGCCAACATGCTCCGCCTCGTCGAGTGCCGCAAGCGCGAGTTCGAGCACAAACGGGACCTCCCCCGCGCCCGCGCCCGCCACATCGCCCGCGAGAAGACGCTCGACCCGGCCTGCCCGTACTACTCGCAGGCGCAGGAGGCGGCCATGTACCAGAAAATGCGGACGGAGCCGCGGGCGACGCGGGAGGAGCTCGACGACTACGAGTTTATACAGTTTGAGCGCATCCGGCGCGCGTTGGAGAAGCACGGGTGGCCGGTCAATGCGAGGGAGATCCTCAGGGAGATTCGGCGGGACATCGCTGCGATTGAGGCCGCGGAGGACCAGGCGGCGCTGATCAACGACCGGCGCAAGCACATGCTGCGCTGAACGGGGCTTGTTTCTTTCGGGTTTATGGTTCGCTTGTGGACATACGGACTCGACTTTGGACATCTGGGCTCGGTTCTTGGACTTTCGGGCTCGTGGTTGGCTTGTTCTCTTGGGACTATGGGTGGCTTGTTCTTTTTGGGTTCATGGTTGGCTTACGGACATCTGGGCTTGGCTTCGGATATCTGGGTTCGGTTTACAATCTTTTGGGTTTATGGTTGCCTCGTTCTTTTTTTTCGGGTTTTAGGGTTGGCTTACGGACATTTGGGCTTACTTTGTGGACATTCGTGCTCGGCTCTGGACATTTGGGCTCCGTTTCTTCTCTTTCGGGTTTATGGTTGGCTTGTCATCTTTGGGTCTGTGGGGTTTCGGTTTCGCGGTTGGCTTGTGGACATCTCGGCTTGGCTTTGGACATCTGGGTTCGGCTTCTAGACGTTCGGGCTTCGGGTTTCGGTCTTGCGCGTACTTCCTGGGGTTTCGGTCGTGCTTCTTTGGGACTTTGTTGGATTTTCGGGCTTGTTTTCTAGTGGCGCCTTCATCGTTCTGGGTTCGATTCGTAACACTCACGAAGAAGGTACGCCAGGATATCTATCCACCCATTGATTGTACAGATACTAGAGCTGATTTTACTTTTGACGAGGAATTTTCATCGCTCGACATTGCAGCACACATCGACGTCATCGGTCCCGACGCATGAAGACACCTGGCACCTGGGTAAATCCATTCTATTCCTACGTTGTATGATACTAATGTCAGTGCGCGCATAGAGCGGTACATACATCGATGGACAAACGGAGCTGGGGCGGGTTTACCGAGGAGGGACGATCTGGGGGAGACGAGCACCGGGTCTGGCCAACCCATCGCGAGTCGAGCTCGGTTCTATCTTCTCGGAGGATTGGCATGGATGGGTCAGTGGATTGGTATGCAATGTTATTTGTTTGAATGGTGTCGATGCTAACTCGCTCTTCATAGATTGCACTCTATTTTGTCTACATATATACGTCCGCGACAGATTACACGGCGCGGAGACGAATAGACGACTTTTCGAGCTCTCAAATGCATCGACGTCAATTCTTGGAATTGCAGGAAACAGTCTCTGATCGAGAGAAAGACCACTGAATTATGTTCGCCAATATCAGACCGTACTTATCGACGACACTTGCATACCCAGTGCTCCTTACTAGTTCCCTCAAGCGTTGACCCCCTCGCCTCCCAGTTCTGTCTCCACCTCCCAGCTTGACTGCAGCTGCGGCAGTACTTCAGTATAGTACTCCGGGGAGAATCGCAGTGCGCGGAGGATCAGCCGGAACTTCTTCTCCGGCAAGGGCACGCCAGCTCCGCCAAGCATTTGGAGCATCTTTCGCGTGACCTTGCGCTCGCCCAAGTTCACACCGTCAGCTAGCACGAGGCGCAGCGCCGGAGGTGCCAGCGGCGTCCCGGCAGTCCCATTCGTCTCCGAGAGGAGGCATTCTACGAGCGTCTTGAGCACCCAAACCTTCGCGCTGTCGGCGTGCAGGATACTGAACGTGCGTAGGTTGGGCAGGTCGGGGCGGAGGGCGGTGTATAGGTGGTATACGCCGGGGTCAACGCCGTCGATCCAGAGCTCAGTGATGTGGTCCAGACCTCCCCCACTGGGCGTGAACAATCTGGCATGCTCGGAGTCCAAAGGGACTGCGCTATTGAAGCAGATCCCGGCGGTGTCGTTCATCAAGCTGAGCGAACCATTGCCGAGGTGCGTTGGGGAGTTTTTGAGGTGAAGGCGGGTTAGGGGTTGCCTTATGTAGTCGGGGTGGGCTAAGAGACGGCTAGCGAGTCCACGGGGGATGGCGAGCCTACGGGTGAAGTAATCATCTTTGGTACGGCATGCGGTATTGAACTGGTCCAACGTGAGCTCAATAGTGGTTCGGGCGCGGTTTATTTGAAGGACGTGGAAGAGATCAGTGTCGCGCGCGTTGAGCGAGATTCTGCGGAGTCGACGCAGGTGCGTGTTCGCCGGTAGTTGCGCAGGTGCCGGCGCCCCCGTGTGTACCGCACAGACAGAATCTCGTATGTTGATGTCGATGATGTTCGGACAGCGGGAAAGGAACGAACAAAGGTTGTACACGCCCAAAGCTCTGTCCGATACGACGAGGTGAGTGAGCGCCGGGAATTGATTAGACGGGAGCCATGGCCCGAGGTGGCGCATCGAGAGCATCTTCACATGCTCCGTGGCACCCTTCAGCACCGTCGCATCGGGATGGTCTCGATAGTCCGTGTGGTTCTTGTGGCCCCTGGAGAGCGAGAGGCGTTCGACGTTTGGCGCATTGAAATCCAAAATGTTGAGATCGCCGGTGACTTTATCTGTGGAGTGACAATTGGTCGAGATCTGGCAATGCAGCTCGCGGATTGACGCGCCACGTTCTGCGGTGGCGTTCCAGAGCCAAAGAGGGAGACGTCCAGAGACGGCCACCTGCAGCGGGCAACCCCGCGCCCGCTCGAAAAGTGTCATCGTCTCGTCCGCACAGACATCCCGGATCGACGCCCAGAAGCCAGGGAACAGGAGTGTAATCTCTCGCCATCGTCGGCAGACGTGCGAGAGTGTCAAAACGTCGGAAATACGCTTGTGCGCGTATGGTCATCCGACGTCGATGTCCGACACTTTCTGGCCATATCCGTCACGGTCATGATATACGAGGTCGGAGGGTGCGGTAGGCCGGATGAACTGCAGGAATATGAGGCGGAGGAGTTCTGGAGGAAGACGGTTGACACGACGGTGCGCATTGAGGGCCTTCATGATGTGGCGAGAGCCCGACATCAGGACTTCGTTGATGTCATTCAGCTAGGGTGACGATATATGTGAGCGCGTTATATCAGCACAACTCGCAATCAAAGCCTACGTCGCCGCTGTCGATGTCGATGGATTATTTGAGCCCTTGTCCACCATACAACAAGCAACACGGCTGCGCACCTGATATTATCGTTCGCAATTCGCCAATTCAATGCCTTCATGGTCGATATGAAGATGTCCTTGGTCGACATAGCTGCAATTGCTCTAGGATTGCTAGACGCTTCCATCGCAGGAGGTCGTCAGGTAACGTCAAGTAGTGAACGTTGGTAGGAATACAAGAATACTGCAGAGGGCGGTCTGGGAGGGCAGTGCGTGTGGCATTTGCCTCGTGGCGCATCTTCTCATGCTCTTGTACTTCTTCGGGTCGTACTGCTGGCGCTGAGACGGTCCGCTCGAGCCTTTGTTGTTCGGCGCATCGTCACCTGCGCCTCGTGCGGAGGTTTATGTGGGGTAGACATAATCGCAATATGCACAAAGATCACATATCGGTGGTAGGTTGATACAATGAACAACACGATTGCGTACCTGATATTCTCACTTGCAATACGTGCGCTCAATGCCGCCACAGTGGCCGACACGAAGAGATCCTTGGTGCGGTCACCACCCTATGTTTGCTGCGTGCCTTCATCGCCAGCTGCGCAGACAATATTTGCGTGTCGTCAGGTGGCGAACACGGGCCTTCAGAAGCAGAAGGATGGGCGTTGCTGAGGCTGGTTCGAATATATCCTGGCACCTCCGGCAACTCCCGCTTCCCACACCTTTATTGACAAGGCTCGTTTACAACTTGAAATTGGTGCACAGTGTAACCCGCATACATTGGCTGTGGTAGAGTACTTGTAAATAAATCCTCATACCAGCGAGCTACCACACATATCAACTATCGACGACGTCCCAAGCGCCCCCTCCCAAAGCGTCACCACGAAGGCGACAAAAAAGCCAAAAATTGCCACAACGAGAGACCATCGCTCCGAGCCGAAGCCCGGCGCACAGCGTCCCCCCAGCGCACTCTCGAACGCGGCCGGCCCAGCGCCGCGTTCCCCCGCATCCACCACCGCCCCGCGCGCCACGCGCGGAGTCTATGCATCCGCACCGTTCCCCCGGCCCCTGCTCCCCGTAGTCCCCCCGCACGAAGCGGAGGTTTCCGCCACCACGCCCCACAACCCGTCCTCTGCGTGCACCCCCAGCGAGGGGGCCGAAGACCGCGCATGAAGCCCAGGAGAAAACGTATCGCCCGGACATGGATGGTCGCCGTCCGAACTGCGGTGCCCGTCCTCTCGCGTGCCCACGGGGGGGCGGCGCTCAGCGCCTGGCTCGCTGCGCGCATGACGCACCCGCCAGCTCGTCCTGCCGTCCTGTGTGGGACGCCTGCCCGGCGCCGCTGCGCGCGCGACGCACGGCTCACCGCGCCTCCTCGCCAGCCGCCCTACGCGTCACCCCGAGCTGCACACTTGCGCCCCGCGTAGACAATCGCTATCTGGAAGCCAACACACGTCGACCGACTGCACTGCCCCACGCGCTCCGCCGCAAAGACGGAGCACGCGTTCCCCGAGCGACATCGAGAACGAGTCTCTGTTGCGGCATCCCGCGGGAGCCGCAACTTCGCTGAAGGGAGGGCCGAGTCTGACATCGCGATGAAGGCCGCCGAGACAACGCGCCACGAGAGGGGAGAGTGCAGAGGAGCGGTACCAGGCGACTGGGTCCTAAGAAGTGGGTTATTGCCGTGCCTGCACACAGTGGTGTTCTCGTGCTGGACAGGCGTAGGACGGGCAGAAACAAGACTGTAGAGTACGCACGCTACGCAGGTCGTCGCTGGCTTGCATGAATAACAAGGACGACCGCAGTCCTTCGAGCGGTCCAGAGGTCCGAGTGGGTGCTGATACGAGTCTACGCAGAGCGCGCGGTCGCACATCAGAATCGGAGCTGCAATGAAAACGTGGTGGGAGCCGAGCTAGTTGTGCAGTGGGTGTTAGAGCCCACCTTCCTGTATGGAAGGGCAGGAGTTGGGGGCGGTTGGGTAAACATGGAGGAGCTATACGTACAGCAGGCATAAAGCCCACTGCCGCACACCCGCCCCTCCCCGTGCGTGTCTCCCAGACCATTCAACGTACCGTTACACATGCGCACCCAGCGTCTCAAACCCTACGTACCTCCCCTCACGTCTTCCTGTGCATTCTCTTGATGTCCGGGTGACCACCACTCACTCCGTTCTCCACTGCCTCGGCGTCACGAAGCCATGCTTATTTCGCTGCGCATGCCAGCGCTTCCAGGGACCTGTCCTGAGCTTCGGCCGTCTGAGAAAAGACAGCGCGAAGTTCAAGACCTCCTGCGGCAAGCCAAAATTGGCGCAAACATCGCCGGGGTTGGGAGACACCCTCGTGGCGGACCCTGTGGTCCCGAGGACGCCTCCCGCGGATGGGCCAAAGACCCGGGATACGCTGTGTTCTGTGCGTGTGCTCGGCTACTCCGTAGAGTGGTGACGCGCGCCGTGAGAGACGGCACGAGAGGCACGAAACCGATTCGGAGGCAGCATTCGTAGAATCATGAAGGGGAGCAATGGAAGGCAGGGAGACCTGCGAAGGTCTGTGCGTGGCCAACCTGCCGCTGCTCGCTCGGTTTGTGCGCCAGTCTGGTGTACGTGTTTCGCTCGCCTTCCAGAACAGGCTCATGATGGTCCCGCGACGCCTCCCTAGTGCGATTGCCCGGGGCCTGCTCTCGATGAAGAGGGATCTCGTGCGTGCCGGCGTCGCTTGCCCTCTCGGCCACTGCATACCCTGCCGCGAAGTACGCGCAGCGCGGTACTTTGTGCGTTGCGGTTTGAAAGTACGCAGGACAAAGCCGGGATCCCGAAGCGACGCTAGCAGAGACCTGCGCGTGCTCTTCAACGACAGCTGACCTTGTCCAGACACCCACACGTGCCGAGGAGGCGATGTAAAGCGGTCCCGGAGGGGTCACGGCGAAAAGGGTCCAGCGATGGCAACCGGAGCGGGCAGGACACACTTGCAGGATTCAGACGATGCGAAGGTGCGCACCTAGCCACAACGAGCTCTCGTGTAAAGATACAGCATTGCTCGACCGCCAATGTCTCCCATAGCGCAAGCGTACCAGAGCAAAAAAAAGAAACACGAGCGCAGCCTATATGCACTTAGGGTTAGATCTCACTCTGGGTTAGAGAGTGGAAAGTCTTGGCTGAGGCGACGCGTCGACGAGCGGTAGAGCGAGAGTAGCCACCATGAACGAGGACCCGGAGCGATGAGGGTCTTGAGAAGAGCGTGAGAGGTGGTAGGGGTGAAAAGACGACGAAGCATGTGTGGGTGGTCGTGGTTGAGTGCAAGCAGGTCGCAAGACGACAAGTTCGCCGCCCCTCGTCCCAGAGACGCCCGACAAACAACGCGTAAACAAAGGAGACACGCGTCGGGCACCTGACGCTCACTCCGCGACCCGATTGGGAGTTTCTCATCCTCCTGGTCCTTTGCCACTTGTGTCTCTTCTCTGAGGACCGACAGACGCACTTCCCGCAATACTTATGAATGGCAGACTTGATCTCTCTAGTGAACTCCACCTGGAAATACATCGCACTGCCAAGGATTCTGCATGAGAACTCTAGAGTAGTGGGTGGGAAATAGACCCGTGATGTGAGCGACCCAGCTTCTCGCCGAGATCGTCTCTACAGCCTGCATGCCGACTGCAGGCAAGAACGAGGTCCACGAGGTACGCAGTAACCCACTTTCTCGCTGCTCCTCGCTCACAGGCGTCAACGGGCCAGCAATGGCAAACAGCAGCTCGCAAATGAGCGGATCGCTACCGATCAAGGACCAGTTCGCCTCTGTAATCAAAGCATTCCAAGAGCAAGTCATAAACGAGACGATCAGGTACGTGTTCCAGTATCAGCCCGTACTGCAGGTCAGCATTTGCCTCCCCGCTCAAGAGAGTAGCGGCTACGTTCAACTATGTGTATGAGCGGTAAAAGTTTGAGATGGACTAATTTCTGAACATATGCTGATCTGCAGTGATTCTCAGCGCCTCCCATTCACTTCGAAACTGACGCGTACCTTTTGATCGCTTTCAGGGATGACGAAGTGAGGGTGCTCAGCAAACTATCTTGACCATGACTTATCCGATGATATTAGGTGGACGACATACACACGCTGCTAAAAACATGTTCTAGGTTCATCTTGAGGTACACTAACTCCCGACGTTCCGTCAACCGGCTCCCTCCCGAGATTCTCCGCCTAGTTTTCCTCCAATACGTCCAGACCACAGACTTTGCGGGCCTCGCGTCAGGCAAGGTCAAGGACGTTGGTTGGCCGCACACCCATCTTCGTATCGGCGATGTCCTGTTACTCACCCATGTCTGCAAACGCTGGCGCGAGGTTGTCCACGATCTACCTGGCCTTTGGACCTCGATCAGGGACGCACACGCGAGAGAGACGAGGGAAATTCTCAGCCGTGTAAAGGACTTACCGCTGAAGGTCCTTGTCTCGGCGGGAAAACGATCAGACTGGTTCTGGGACATCTGTATGGAGTGTGGGTCATCGATCCAGGAGCTGCATTGGGTCTCAGCGAAGAACAACGGTGGGGACCTCGCCTCCATTCCCGCCCTGGACATCAAGGCGCCGAACGTGGAGCGGCTCTCACTGAGCAGGGGCGCGAGTGACCAGGCAAGATATCGCAGTGCTTCGGTTCTCAGAGGAGCTACGGCCAATGTGAAAGTGCTCTCGCTCAACGGCATCAACTGGTTCCCCTCCAACCACTTTCAGGCGCTGACTCACCTCGTTCTCTCGGGGTCTGTGCCATTGAACGACCTTCTCGCCTTCATGCCACGTTGTCCCAACCTCCAAACCCTCGTGCTTCGGAGTGGTGTCGCCCTGTCGACTACGGAAGCACTCCTCGGTGCCAACCACGTTCGGCACCCCCAATTGCGGAGACTGTCGGTAGACTTGGACCCCTGCCGGTCGCTGCCCGCCTTGATGTCCCGCCTCGACTTCAACCGCCCCGCCGCAGCCGTCGACATCGTCATGAGCACGCTTAAGGTGCAGGCTGCACCACCTTTCAGCCGAGTAGACATCCCCGACTGCTTCACCGACCCGCTCTTCTCCCCCTCCGACTACATTGACAAACCACTCACGCGTCTCTACATCACGCAGTCGTCGAAGAACCGCAAATGGAGCTCCCTCGTGGCCCTAAACGACACAGGCGGGATTCGCTTCAAGAGCGTCGTTCCGCTCGCCTTCGATCACGCCATGATCCTCAATCACAACGTCGCGCTCAACCAAGTCACGGAGATCTGGCTCGAGGCTATCGACGAGGCGATGTTCCAGCTGTTCGTCGCGCTCCGCCAGGAGATGCCCGCGCTCCAGACGCTGAACATCGTGCACCCCGAGCGCGTCGCCGCCGTACGCATGACGATAACGATGTTCGTGCAGACGCTGCGCATGCCGCGCGCAGCCCACGCTAGGTCGACCCCGCTGCCCACGCCCACGCTCCGGATCGTGCTCGGGGGCGCGGCGAGCGTCGACGGTGACAAGGGGACGTACGAGGTGCTCCGCGAGCTGTGTGGGTTCAGCCTGTTCAGGGAGAAGAAGAATCGGCTGGTCCTGCGGGCGACCGAGTTCCCGCCGGAGTTCTACGAGTCGGTGCTGCCTGCGCTCAACGATAATTGGGAGTCCGTGGTGACCGAGGGGGGCGCTGTTGGGGAGGTGGGAGTGGTCGTCCCGCCTGTCGTCGGGGCAGATCCCGCTTTCTCGTCCTGGGAAGGGTGGTTCGGCGGGCACGACTGATTGCTGGTGAATGCGTGAGACCCATTCTCTATGCTTCGTATCTCCTGAAACTTACATGTTGTAATATAGATATTGGTGGGGATAGCCTGCATTGCAATTGGCAACTACTAGGAGGACTCAGGGAGTATGTATCAGGGGTGCGCCCTTGCGCCACGTCAGGCACCGGTGCGGTCGGACTTTCCGCTGCAACCATTCGAAGTATTTCGCTCAACCCACTTCCAACATGTGTAACTTTGTGCTCTGTGACCCTATCAACTATACTGTAACTCACTTCCAGACGTCAGATCAGGCGATGGCGCCCTTGGCGAGGGTGTGGGAAATAGGTCATAGGCGACGAGTAGCCGGGGACGAGTAAAAAGATGGCACACGAGGCAAACGCCAACTCATCCTTTTGCCTCTTTACATTCACCTGCCGACTGGGTGCGAGGACTGTTTGCGATGCCAGCAATGAGAGCGCACAGTGAAACCGGGTCACCTCCACCTATGCCGATCAAAGAACTCTTCGTATCGGCCTTGGAGGCGCTGGTCTCGCGAATTGCGAGCGACGATATCAGGTGCGCGTCTCTGTTGTTCGTTATATGATGACTAGAAGCTCAGATGAGTCTTCTACACCGACAGCCGCGACGAGGTAGGGTCTCATTACACTTTATGATGAACAAGTATACTCATATCTCTCAATTTCACTAGCTGGACGACATCCACGAACTCCTGTGGTCTGCTACTACTACCAGGCGCTCCATCAAGTCCTTTGTTGCAAACGCCAGGAATGCGCTCTGTCGTGTGAACCATCTTCCGCCAGAGCTCCTCCGCCTGGTGTTCATCGAGTGCATCCGGCCGACCACGCTATCTTGCTTGATACGGCAGGGCCAAACGTGGGGCTGTGGATGGACACACGCGCACATGCGGGCGTCTGATGTTGTGGCCCTTTCGCACGTCTGCCAGCGATGGCGAGAAATCATCCTCCTCACTCCCCATATGTGGACGTCAATCCGGGACATCCACGCTGCAGAGACGAAGACATTTCTCGAGCGTGCGCAGAGCCTCCCGCTACATGTGACCCTCTCCAAATGTCCCGCTTGGTTCTTGGACGTCTGTGAAGACCGCGGTGCGTTGATCCGCGAACTGCATTGGTCCTCACCGGAGCGTTACACCGTTAGCAAAGCCCCATTGGACATCAATGCACCAAAGGTCGAGAGGCTCTCACTCTCCAAGGGCCCCAATGGCGCGGATTACCCCGATACGATCATACTAAAAGGCGCTACGCAAAATATGAAGATGTTGTCGATGAACGACATCGGGTGGTTTCCAACCAACCAGTTCCCAGCGCTCACACACCTCGTCATATCGGACAGCAACCTGCGCGCGTACAAGCTCCGCTCATTCCTGGCCCGCTGTCCAAACCTCACTGTCCTCGTCATACGGTCTTCCTCGCTGGGTAATACCGGCGCACCGCCTGCGCAGCTGCCAGCGACGCCCTATCTGCGCCACCTGCGCAAGGTTTCGCTACACATGCGTTTGGTCGACCTTCTGTCCATCCTCCCAATCAACCGTGCCTACGCCACTATTGAGCTGACCAACGACAAATTCACCATCCCCCGTGGATTTGTCAACCGCCTCCTAGCCCACCCCGATTACACGCAACAGCCTCTATCCACCCTATACATAAGCGACTCCTCCGAAACAGAGTCGGGCGACTGGAACTCGCTCATGTTAACGAACGGCTCCGGCGGGATCTGCTTCAAGAGCACTTCCGGTCTGAGCGCGCAAACCGCCGCACTGTTCGCGCGATATGGGGGTCTGGACAACGTTACTGAGCTCTGGATTAACGGCGTCGACATGGTCATGTTCAGACTATGCATCGCAGTCCGCCCCGGCCTTCTCAATCTGCGTACGCTCAGCGTCCTGCACGCGGACCACGCGGACAGCATACCCGCGCTCTCGATGCTCGTCCAGTACGTCCGCGTGGAGACGAAAGGCATCAAGGCTGCGCTGCTCGCACCTCCGGCGCTGCGCCTCGTGCTCTCAGACGGTGCGGACTTGGACGCGCGCCAGGCTACACGCGAGATGCTCGCACTACTTGGCGGGGCCGGTGCCCCTCTGCGGTGGGAGAAGAAGGATCGGCGGCTTATTCTCCGTGCGCCGCGGTTCTCCCCGGAGTACTACACCGCAGTCGTGCCTCGGTTGCTGGCACGCTGGGAGTCTGTAGAAACGGAAGTGGGCAGCGGCGGGGACGACGCGCTGCCCGTGGCTTGTGCCGAGGATGGCTTCACTGCCTGGGAGGAGGAATGAGGAGGATACTCTGGTTTCGCAGGAGGGTATCGGATCATTGGCTATTCGAAGTCGTCCACTGGATTCGGGACCTACCTGCCAACAATGGATCCTCATATGCTGCCAATCCATCGGCTACATCATGACTTCTCGGAGAGCGTTCAGTCGGATGCAAACGCGTGAGATGCGTACGAGGGGACGCGGGCGATGATCATCTTCTTGAGTGACGCATGGCTAAGTACGTACAGCGATAGACTCTGCACACCTGGTCACCTGCCGCCTTCCGCCAGGGGTTCAAGAGCCTCCAGCGTGTGGCAACTGGCCATGGGACCTCTGTGGTGCACACGATGTGGTTGCGAAGGTGGCATGAGCGTTATGATAGATCTAGAATGTTGCCATAGACGCACTCAAGTCAGTGGCTGAAGGCAAGTGGTTCGAATTCTTCCGACGTCTGTCAATGTCCGACCTAAGGTCCTTGTTGACAGCGTGTAAGTACACCGATTTTTCCTTCGCGTGCCGGCCGAGAGGATGTCGCTAACCGCTATCTACAGACCATCATGACCCCAATCCTCAAGTGTACCCGGGCCCGGAACATGGTCGATGCGAGACCAATGTCTTGGACGACCTGAGCATTCGCTCTTAGTCGACTCCCCCTACCCCCTCCGGAGGGAGATTTGGTTCCCTCTCTTCCCTGGTCTGCCAGCGGCCCATTCGGATCACGTCTGTCTAGCTGTGCAGCGCTTCCAAGGGTGTTCCTCTTCAGGAACTGTACGAGTCATCTAGAGACTATCGCGATCGTCCGCGGCGGTCTCACTGAGCAATCCGTCCACCTTCCCTCCATTCGATGGTTCTTCCAGCTCAGGACCTTGGGCCCATAGACCTCGACTCGGAAGAACAAGCCTGGCTTGGCTACCAGCCCTTTTTGTACGGTCGCGGTTACCAACTTCGCCCGCGGTACCGGCCAGGTTGGGTCCCGTCCTGGCGGCCGGGATGTCATTACGACGCCGAGGATGCCTTGCCTCTGCCAGTGAGTCCTATTGGTGTGCATGGGGCTGCCATGTACTTATAGGTTCTCTGCAGTTCAGAAACGGCGTCGTGATCGATGCCACTCGCATCTCCGACAATAAGATGGTTTACATCAAGAAAGTACTAAGGAAGTCCAAGGAGCTAGAGATCGCGACCTATCTCTACTCGCAAGACTTGCGTGGCGATCTCCAGAACCACTGCGTTCCCATCTTGGACGTTCTCGAAACCCCACAAGACCCGAATTACTCGTTCATGGTCATGCCCTTCCTTCGGTACATCGATTCACCCAATTTCGAGAGGGTGGAGGACATTCTGCAGTGTGGCCGGCAGCTCCTAGAGGTTTGAAACCAAGTACGTGCTCTCCGCATGATGCTCATGTGTAGTCATCTAGGGCCTTGTTTTCCTTCACGCCCACCACGTCGCTCATCGGTACGCGCCAAGTCTCCTTTCCTTTCGGAGTCATACTAACTACAACCACACTCAGCGACTGCGCATTCAAGAATGTCATGATGGATGCTAGTGCTTTGTACCCACTTGGTCATCACCCTATTCAATACGACTACCTCGCCTCGGATTATTCTCGGCGGGCACCCGTTCTTTCTCGTGCCGTTGTTAAACCCAACCTGGTCACATACTACTTCACCGATTTCGGTATATCTACGCGGTTCACCCCGGAGAACGAGGAAAGACTCGTCGTCGGCGTCAGAGGCCTAGACAGGACTCTCCCAGAGCTCTCCCCAAACGTTAAATATGACCCGTTCAAGGCGGACATCTACCTCCTCGGCAACGTCTTCCGCGAGCACTTCGTCCAGGTCACTACACTTTTGTCGTCGCACAATATGCTCCATACACAAAATCTGACTATGACGAATATAGAAGTATCGGAATGTGCCGATGCTAAGCCTAGGACCCCTCATCGCAAGCATGACGGCGCATAATCCAGCGGAACGCCCTACAGCGGCTGAAGCTCTCCGCGAGTGGCGGGAACTGCATAAATACACCTCCAGCATCAATCGTGGCTGGCGCTTGCAGCCACGGGACGAGTCTCTCCTTGTCCGCATCATCTACAATGTCGTCCAGCCTGTGAGTACCAAATGCGAGTGGTTTAGTCACCGATGTTCACTCAAGAATGCGCGTAGTTCTGTCTCGTTTACGCATATCTCAAACTTGTCTATTACACCGCTCTTCCCCTGCTGCATCTCTCCCCGCGTCGTTGATATCCTGCTGTTTCTATCGCTTTTCGCCTCACCGTCTTTCGAACTTTCTTCGGTTTGTTTTATTTTCGCTCTAACACACCCTCTGCACTCGCTCTACTCCCTCGGCTTTTGAGCTGCCTTCCCTTGTCCTGGTGCCGGTGCTCTCGTCGCTCGTCGTTGCCGTTGTCAAACCCCCAATTTCTTGTACTACTGCTGTATTCCCGCCGATCACTGTGCTTTGCTAGCATTATCTGTTATTTTGAACTTTTCCGCTGTCCTGCTCTCCTCGATGTACCATGTTACCTGTTATATCGCTGTACATACACGCAGCGCGCTCCTACATGCTGATGTAGTACCACAATGCTAGCTTCGGTTAACTGCTGCAGTTACTATAAGTACGTCATGGTGCGTATGTGCTTAAGCCGGAACTAGCCGGAGAGAGCAGCCACTCGACTCCGAGGCCACTGGCGCCTGTTCGGCCTCGAGGTTGCTCTCGACCACGACGGTCTGGCTCTCTGGGCGGTCGACCTCCGGGCACGTCCGCTCTTGCTCGTTCAGCTCTATCAACTGTTTTGTTTCACCTCGTTCGGGTCTACACGGAAGCAGAGACAATACCTGCACCGGATGGGCGCTGAGTGGACCGCTCGGGCAGTCTTGACGTAGGCCCTGCCACCCTCTCATCACCGACTCATCGCCGTGTTCAAAACCAGGTAGGTCCGATATTCGCTGAGTATCGAGCACTCAGCCACACACTCAACACCTCCCACAACAAACCCCTTTCCTGCCGCGTGCCTAACCTCGGTCCTCAAGATAAGGACGACTCCACACCTCTCGCACAACAACCATCTCCTCCAAAGGGCTATCACTCGCCTCACTGTCTATGGCTACCTACTATGCGCCCCGGCGAGCGCGAGCCGTCTCTCAAGCTTCCACTTCTTTGAGCAACGGGGGCAATGGCCTCACCGAAACGAAGGAGCGTCAGGAGCGTCAGGAGCGTCAGGATGGACTCCATTCCATTTACATCTTTCCAAGCCCTGCTTCGGCTCCTCCCAGTCCTGCCGTATCCGTCTCCTCTGCGCCAACAGACTTTGACTTCTCAAGCCCCATCAGCTCACGGTCGACTTCTTGTACGCGGCCGCCCCAACGCGACTCGGCGCAGGCGGATGTACGCGGTGCACGTCGGAGCTCGGTGTCCGCAGCCTACGACGCTTCCTCCCGTTACTGGGATCTCCCGAATCCGCCAGGCAACGATTTGGAGATCAACTTATCGCTCTGGGATATCGCCAGCGATGTCACGACAGAGCCCTCGGATTCTGACGAGTCCTGGGCGCTCGAGGGCGAGGTTGAACGCGTCGGTTTCGCCGAGGTCGATCTTCTGTACACTCCACACTGGCGTCGTACGCGTCAAGCACCCCTGTCTTCGTCGCAATCCCGAGATGGGACTCGGCCCCGATATCGCTTCTCCGCTCGCCCTCGACAGCGCTCACGCCCGCGCTCGAGGATCAGGACGACCAGCATATCGTCGCTCGCACTTTCCTCGACGCAACAGACGGTCGCACCCCACCCCCGTATTAACGTCCCTCTCCTGTCGTTCTTCGCCTCACTGCTATCTCTCGACCTCGAAGACTCAGCCCTTCGTCTCCTCACAAACGCCGAGTCCGGGGATGCGGAAGCAGTCCTGTTCCCGGGGCAGAGCAGCGCGCGACTGCTAGCTCAGGTCGCGGAGCAGCCGACAGACCGGCGGTCGTCCGACAGCGATTCCGACACGGAGACAGAGAGCACCGCTACGGGCGAGCTTCCGCCGTACGACCTCAAGGAGGAGACGCACGGTCTACCCAAAATGCTTCTTGCCAGCATCTCTGACCAGTCGACTGTGGCGTTGCGTTCTCTTCGCTCTGGGTTTGCTGTGCGGCTCCCTGCCGCCGCCTCGGAGCTGCTCCCACTTCCCCGCGCGACGGAACTCATCGAGCTGTGGCGCGTTTTCGGGCAGGTCTGCTCTAGGGGCAGTCAGGCGTGGAAGGAGACGTGGGCTGCTGCTTTGTCCACGGGGAGATCGGTGAAATAGAGTAGGTCGCCCTGTACAGATGGTCTGACTGTTGGTCAACGTAGTGGAGACATAGAGGTGCGTCGTGCTTGTGTATGCCCTCTCCAATTGCATGTGTGCTGAGATCGCAGCAGGGATCTGGAAGAAACATGCATGTATCGTATCGTGCACATGGTTTATAACACGAGTCATTCGCACCTTTCCCACTCTTACGTCCTCATTGTCGCTGACGTTCGCGAGGGCAATTTTCGCGCTCTTCTCGCGGTTCCTACAAGCAATGGCACTCCATGATCTCACCGGCATAACATGTTCTGCAATGATGGGGAGCAGCAACGTCGATATGGTAGTGAGTGCCTCACCAGCTAGTAACTCAGATTGTGCCAAGACTTTTGTACTACACGAATTCACGCCGCACACAGAGGTTGTATACGTAGGTCCACGGCTCGGGAGTAGCACATACAGGGGATAGCACATATGCCCCCTAGGGTACGCGTCAATCTGCCGCAGGCGGTTTGGGGCGGACAACATCACGTAGCGCTGAAGAGGACGTTGCGTACAGGGCGCGCTCGACAACGGCAAGAAACATTCAAGCTGCGGCAAATCGATACCACCGTTGCTCACCAAGCACATCCAGAACGTCATGTACCCGCAACGTTTGGAGGCAGGCGCCGAGAACGTACCGGAGGTATAAAAGCTCGCAAGGCGGGGGCTGCTGCTCCAAACTCCTCAGTAGCGAATAGCCTGTCAACACACTCGACCATCTACCGCACCTCGCTATGTCTCAAGAGCATCACTTCACCCTCTACACCCACAACTTCGGCCCGAACGGATGGTGAGCATCGACCCGCGCCGTCTGTGAGCGTCAGGACTGACCTCCGACGGTCATAGGAAGGTTGCTATTGTGCTCGAGGAGCTCGGCCTTGAGTACCGTTCCCTCTACTTGGACGTGAAAAAGGGCGAACACAGGGCGCCCGAACACACCAAGTTCAACCCGAATGGACGAATTCCCACGTTGATCGACCACAAGAACGACGACTTCGTCGTCTGGTGAGTTGCACGCCGAGCGGCCTCCGCATCAATGAACTCAGTTCGTCGCAGGGAGTCGGACGCGATCATCACGTACCTCGTCGAGAAGTACGACCCCGAGGGAAAGATCTCCGCCACGTCCTTCGAGGAGAAGATGCAACAGCTGCAATGGCTCTTCTTCCAGGCGTCTGGACAGGGGTGCGTAATTTTGATTCGGTCTCACAGCGCGGGGCTTGATTGACTAAGTATCGAACGATCTCACAGCCCGTACTTCGGTCAGGCGGCGTGGTTCATCATGTCCCACCCGGAGAATCTCCCGAGCGTCATTGAGCGGTACCAAAAGGAAATCCTGCGGGTGCTCGGCGTGCTCGAGAATGTCCTCTCCAAGCAGGAGTGGCTCGTAGGTGGCAAGTGCACCGTCGCAGATCTGAGCTTCATTGTGTACGTCGCGCCCCGTCTTCATACTCAGCGCACGGTGTCCTGACATGCTGCGGGCCTCGTCGTAGATGGAACGCGTTGGTCCTTGATGGCACCATTACAAAGACATACACTCCTGCCCAGTTCGAGCAAGACTTCCCAGCGGTCTTCAAGTCAGTACTTATTCTCCACGAGCGTGATAGGTTAAGTGCCTGATACTCACTGTGCTTTCGTGTGGGCTACAGATGGCACCAAGCGATGATGAATCGACAGACGGTCAAGAAGGTCTATGCTATAAGAGAGGCGTTCAAAGCTTGAGTTGTGTGAGAGGGAGCCGCTCGACATTGTGCAGTACAATATTCGGGTACTCGACTTGTGTTAACAGTGAACATCATCTCAACTGCCTGCTGTGTATCGACATAGTGGGCCAACGTAGTCGGTATGAAGCCAACCAATTTTCAATGCCTAAGTAGCACGGTGGAGGCGGTCATCGCAACGTTGTGCAGTATATGCGGCCGCTTATATGGTAGAGCACCTCGTGTAAGCAAACAGCAAACACAGGCTGCAATGATCACCTAGTACTACTTAGTGGATGCATCGATATCTTATGGAGGCCGCCGAATGCTCGTTCATCTGAGCCGCCTATATTCCTGCATCCTCCCGCCGAAGTTACTGAGTGTGTGACGGATCTTTCTGCGATAGTACAATATATTTGGTACACACAGTACTTGCACAGTACCGAACGCGCAATGGGCCGGAGCGGAGAGGGCGGGCGTCTACTATTCCGCGACGCGTCGCGTCGTAGAGGGCGTCTATCACAACGTCATAGCGTTCAGTGCCTCCTCCCATCCGAGTCCCTTCTCCAAGTTTCTCCTTACCACCGCGGTCCTCCTACACACTCGCTTTCTCTTGTGCGGCATCAGGCCAACACATTTCTCCTCATCTAATTATCTCGCTTGTGATTTATCTTCGACTTCCTCTGCTGCATCGGTGACTTTGGTAACTTGGCTTCGTGCGTGCCCGCCGCTCGCCTGGGACTGCTAGGCAATGACTTCTGTACGGTCCGCTCCACCACCAATCACACTCCCGTCCTCGGATGAAGTGGTAGCCAAAGACGACATACACAAGCATCGGCGGAGGTTCATAGGACCCATGCCAGCCGCCGTGCTTCCTCAAGAGGATAGCAAACGTCGCAAGCGCAAAAGACCCTTCCTCCGAGCTCGGGAGGAGTCGAGTAGTAGCAGCAGCAGCAGTAGCGACAGCGACGATTCTAGCAGCCTTTCCGACGTCATTCATAGGCATGCGCTTGACTTCTTCCTCAAGCATGGCGGAAACCGAGAGGACTGGGGCCAAAGTCAAGCCAAGAGCGTCCGTGCGGAGATGCGAAGACGCTGGCGGGAGAGCGACTGGGGTCGCGCGCGCAAGCAACGGCGTCAGGCCGGGACAGCCCCCAAGTGGGTGGGCAACTCGTTCGACGTCGGTGTGTTTCTCGGCGTGGACATCTTGGACGAGAACCTTCCCTCGGTCGTCAGGACACCAGCCTCCACCTCTCATGCTTCTGACCGGCCTGATCTCAGCAGAGTAGCAGCCAATCCTTCCGCCGGTGCTGATACTTTTGTGACCGCGCAATCGCACCTCAGCACACCAGCGCGCGAGCAGCCGCCCGGCCCAGCTACACTGTCTCTGAACGTCTCTCAAGAGCGTGACTCTGTCTGGCCAGGGAGCGCAAGTTCTTCTACGGCCCTCCTTGCGCCGTCAGCCTCCCACCATGTGCATCCGGTCGACCAGCAAGAAACAAACGGCGCACCGACTTCCGTTGGACCAGACAGCCAGGAACTTCCGCCTCCTCGACCTGCTAACCAGGACCGGAAGAGCACGGGCAAGGGTAGTAGGCATGTCCATTACGAAGAGACACCAGCTGTACCTCCCTCGGAAGTGCTCGCCCGCAGAGGCAGCGCTGTGGAGGATACGAGCGCCGGTGCAGCGGAACAAGCTACCGCAGAAAACCAAGTCAAATGGGGAGATGTCATTATGCGGGGTGAGTGGAACGGGGCTCCACGCGAATACAGACACTGACGCCGTGTAGATCGTATGTTGGTCAGAGTCTCGTACACGGAAGACGCTGTGCCTCCAGATTTCGACGAGACACAAAACCGGACGACGAGACACTTGGAGAACGAGGGCTGGGTCGAGTACATCGTTGCATGGCGCAAGGATCGGCTCGAGCTCTATGCAGACCATGTATGTCGTCCTACATCCGACCTATTCGTAGAATATCATAACCGACCCATGTCTGTAGCATACCCCTGGGAAAGAATGGTTAACGGGCCATAAGCGGCTCGCATTCGTCGTTCCATTGGGTTCCTCCACCACCAGGCTCTCGCTGTATTCCTTTGTGGACCTTACATTCTGCTTGACATGCCCCCCTTCACGACTCCGTCTGGATGGCAAACGCCGACACCATATCTTCGGCACCTCCAGAGGCACCAACATTTTCGTTTTCAAACTCAAGTGTCGTTCCAGAGCGGTGGACTGGATGTGGCAGCTTTGGTATGTCGTTATATCGTTACGCGCTTCATATCTGTACTAGCGACTAAACACGGAAGTGGCCATTGCATAGGCGTCATCTTGGCGGGGACCTTCCACCATATATTGATATCCGCAGCCCTATGCTCGATACCAGGATCAAAATCGACGTCCCAGACTTCGACAACGCCAACCTCGAGGCGGCGTACAACATCTTCAACCGGGACAACATCCTGAGGCTTTGCGAGAAGTACCTTCGCACCGTACCCGAGTTCCGCGCACTTATGAAGCGCGAACACGACGAGGGAGCAACGTTTGAGCTCGCCTGGCGTCACGAAGCCAACCTCGACTGGGTCTGGCGCCTCTCCGACGTCCTGCACAAACCGCGCAAATGGTCGGTGCTCTGTGGCCTTGCACTCACGCAAGGCGGACGACCGGCACACCTAGAGTTCAGGCGCAAACGACACGTCCCGACGCGCCTGCGCTTGCGCGACGGGACGCGTCTGGATGAGCCGCTCGCTGTCGAGGGTTTCCTAGACCGCATCCGCCCGAACTCGCAGCTGAAGCAGTCGATATACCTCGTCACACACGACGGATATCTGTTCACGCTCGGCCCCGCCCGTGCGCAGCCCCCACCTGCCCCTGGGGCACCCCAATCTGCGCCCACACCGGGGGACGCGCCTGACGGAGCTGATACGCGGCGGAAGGAGGAGGTGCGGCGCGGACAGCTGCAGATCCTGGAGGCGACGGGCGTGTCGGACTTGCGGAGCATCGTTGCCGTGCGGCGGGCGTTCCAGGTCGTCGCGCGGCAGACGGAGCCCGTGGACCTGCAGGACGTTGGCGACTGGGAGGATGCACAGGAGTTCTGGGCGGAGGTCGAGCGGAGTGGGAGCGATGACGAGGACGCGGGCGGGGACATCGGCCTCGCGGCAGTACGCGAGAAGGGGCGCTTGCGGATGCGGCGGTCGTTTGAGCTCGTGCTCGCGTCCGGCCGCGTGCTCAGGTTTGAGGTGCGTTCTATTCTACGCGCATTTATGCAGTCATTGGGCTGTTGGAAGCTGACGGGACTGCGCAGGCATACTCATGCGCGACCGCGCTGGAGTGGATCACCCGCCTCCGCCCGCTCATCTCCTACTGGAAGAAGCGGCACCAGTACGATGCGCGCATTGAGATGGACATCGCGCATGGGAGCACGGGCCGGCCGCGCATAACCCCACAGCGCCTGAAGGAGGACCATGACCACGAGCACGGGCACGATGCGGACGAAGAACCGCCGCCCGACCGCGACGCGTCGTTGCCGGACCTCGACTTCTTCTACAACTGGTGCGTGCTCGATGGCTGCCGCCCGATCCTCAAGGGAGGGCGGCTGTACGGGCGCAAGGGATGGTGGGGACAGTACAAGTGAGCAAGCCGTGCACTTTTCTTTCAAAAACAGTTGTTGACGGCACCGGGCGAAATTGTCAGACATATACAGCTTGTCCTCATATCCGGACACCTCGTGCAGTACCACATCTCCGGTCGCCCGTCCCTGCACCACCGCAAAGACAAAGTGATCCCACTGCTCGACGCCTACGTCTGCTCGGGCTACTTCGCCGCGCAGTACCTCCCCGAGGGCCAGTACGACGCGAACGCGCCCCCCGTCGCACGGCGGTATCAAGACGGGCTCGAGACGGACGACAGCGAAGAAGACACGCTCTTCGTGATCTGGTACCGCGTCCCGAAGGGCGCGGCCCTAGGCGTGCGGCGCAATAATGCGGACGCAGACGTCCCGCCGCTCACTGCGAAGCGGAAGGTCGCGGTGTTCCGCACGCGGAGCAAGCTGGAGAGGGACGCGTGGGTGTGGGCGGTCAATGCGGAGATCGAGAAGGTTGTGCGGGCGTCGAGGGTGCGCGAGGAGGCGGTGCGGAACGCGGGAGAATTGCTAAGGACTTGAGGGGGACATTGGAACGGGGGACATTTTAGATTGCGTTTTGGCCGCTAGTTGCTTGTGTTTGGGGATACCAACCACCTAGTCCATGCTTCACGATATACCCTGTTTAGCGAGTCACTAGTATCTGTATAATGTACGTGGAGATCGACAGCAAGGAGAGACGTAGGTGCTCTGACGCGAGGTCGACGAGGAACGAAGCCTTTACGGAGATTACGCTTGCTTAGGCCGTTTTGCTGCAGAGGCGTTAGCGGGACGTATGGAAGAAGGTGAGGAAAGACACACCTCCGTATTTACTACGCGAGATGACCCTCCCTACTACACCGCTGAAGTCGAGCGTCCCTCGCACAACCTTGTAACTGCAAAGTGACATATGCTCAGATCATCGTCATAACATTGATGGCACTGTAACTTACCGGACACCGGGAAGATCCTGTGTACGCCCTCCACGAATGAGAACGACACTATGGTCCTGCAAGTTGTGTCCCTCTCCAGGAATATACGCCTGGACGGTCTTGCCGGTCGTAAGCTTGACCTTTGCGACCTTGCGCTTGGCAGAGTTGGGCTTCTTCGGCTTTGCGATGAAGATTTGGCTGACGACGCCCTTCTTCTGCGTGTTCCCCTCGAGCAGTGGAGACTTGGACGCCTTGATCTTCTTGGGGGCTTTGCGGCGGGTCGCCTGGTTCAAGGTGGCAGAAGCGGGCAAGGACGGGTGGAAGGCTCGTGACAAGGGGAGAGCAGAGCGAGCGAAGCTAGGCGCAGCAGCACGCTGGAGAGTAGACGATGTGGCCCATGGCCTTGTGAGCTGGGCGGTGAGCCGGAAGGCGGAGAACATGGCGGCGACTGGCACCAGCTGTGCGCTCTCCCGCGTCCAAGGCCTGCTCACGCTGGAATTCTGCCAGCGCTTATTTGCGAGGCGCGGTAGGGCCTGCCCTGAAGACGTCACGCTCGCGTCTCGTCGCGACCAGACGCGTCTCATTCTCTCCCTTGACCATCGCGTTTTGTCTGCCAAATTTGTCTGCGTACCACAAAGATGCCCGCCGCAAGCTCATCCCGCATCTCAAGAAGGCAGAACAGGGCTCCCTCTTCCGACATCGAAGAGGACGGCCCCAGCCAAGCGCCTGCGCCACAGGAAGACGTAGACATGGACGAAGAGCAGGAAGAGCAGCCGCGCCGCTCCAAGAAGGGCGCGAAGAAGGAGAAGAAACGCAAGCAGCAAGACTCTGACGGCGAGGAGATGCCCGAGGAGGAGGAAGAAGACGTCCCCATCCCCGAGCTTGGAGACCAGCCACTGGACAAGAATCAGGCAACGAGGATACACGGCATGTCTACGGACTGGGGTATCTTGCGCGACAAGGTGCATCTGGTGGGGTACGGCTTCACCAGAGAGATCGCCGCGTCTGTCGCCGAGTTTACCGAGGGAGAGAAGGGAGAGAAAGTCTGTGGTGCTTGTTTCCCTTGCGTTGCCTGAGTTGACGGCGAGTTGTACAGGCACTGGGGCAAATCGATACACTTATGCGCGAGCTTTTGGATACTGAGTTTGAGCTCACTGCCCACGAGAAAGCGCTGGACGACATGCACCAGAAGCTTGTTAGGAACGAGAAGATTGTGAGCGAGCAACGCAAGCTGTATCGAAGGCAGCACATTGATGTCGACGTAGGAGGGCGTCACCGACATGTACGAGAAGGGCGTTCAGGAGATGCTGGAGAATTACAAGCACAGAACTGCACGGCAGAAGTATGCGAAGAGCGACAACTATCAGAAGTTCAAGCAAGCCATTCACGTTAGTGCAACATTGCGTGCGAAACATAATGCGGTTCGCTGACGGATATATGTTGCGCAGGAGGTGCAACACCCGGACGCTGCGTTGCCGCCTTTGACGGATCTCATCCCAGCAGGTGCGTAATGTGTCCTTCGTCTCTGGGCAGAGCATCGCTAAATCCCACCCGTGCCTCAGAGGATGGAGACGACAGCGATGACGATGACGATGTACAGATCGGTGGTGTTACTCAAGACTACAAGTGCCCGCTCTCCCTGACGATCCTGGAAGACCCATTGACCTCGTGCGTTACTGCCACAATGCTTTCGAAATACACCGTCTAACCACATGACACCGACAGAAAACTATGCGGACATTCGTATTCCGCTGCCGCCATCAAAGAATATCTGGGCTACCCACGGCCTAACAGGAAGGAATGCCCGGCGACGGGCTGCAAGAAGGAGATCTCCATGGCGAACTTAGAGCCCAACAAGGACCTCGCCAAGCGTGCGAAGGAGGCAGCGCGTCGCGAGCGCGCAAAGGAGGATGACAGCGGTGACGAGGAGGTTATCGAGTGATCAAGGCTCCTTGCTTTGTCTCACACTTTGTGTATATCCTGCGGGAACACTGCTCTGTCTCTGTTGCGTCTGTTGCAGTGTGCTACTACTTACATCGTATTGTATTTTCTAATGGTATACTACATCCGCGACTACGATCGCTACTCTGTCCCACTTGACCCCATGTCAGCGTGGATATATGCAGTGCTCGCGACCTTCACAAATCCTTCCAACGAGTTTCTCTCCCCACTCTTCCTCGTCGAGCGTGATATCGCTTAACGTGACGCCAGCGTGACACGCTAATTCCTCTTCTGCAAGCGCCGGCTACCTCAGTTGCGTGAGACGCCCGCTGTAGCTCTCACTTTCCCTGTCTTCAGCCATCCTCGATCCTGCGGTCCCTCTCCTTCCGAGCGCCGCTGACCAAAATGCTCACTTCACTACCCTTGCGCACTGCGCGCTCTCTCACCTCGCTCCCCTCCGTTGGTCGCCGTACTCTGGCGACACATGTTCCTGCAGCCTCCGCCTCTGGCGTGCCGTCCACCAGTTCTGCGGGCGCACTCGGGGCTGTGGAGGGGGCGCTGAGGCCGCACCTGGGTATCGAGGTGAACCCGAACCACGGGCTATATGCATTCTTCCGGCGGAAGGAGCAAGACGGGAAGGTGTCGTACGAGACCGTCGAGCCCACGGACGTCGTCTCGGACAAGAGCGGTGCGTTTCCGTCCCTCCATCTCCACCCTACAGCGCACTCCTTCGTGGGCATGCGGTAGAAAAATCTGTGACGCGGGATGCTGATGGAGCATTGTGACGGCTAGGTCGCGCATGGACGGCGCCGGAGCTCAGGCGCAAGAGCTTCAAAGACCTGCATACGCTGTGGTACGTCGTCGTGCGGGAGCGGAACCTGCTTGCGACGCAGCAGGCGGAGGCGCGGCGGATGGGTGCGAATGAGCAGGCGACTGGGTTGTGGGCCAAGGCATACCGGGTGAGTGTCTACTTCTCGTAATGCGAGTCTAGTGTCCCATGCCCGTTGCAAAATTCCCCTTCCTTCCTATCCATACATATATCCCCTCTAAACTACCATTCGGTATAAATTTCTTCCCGCTGTTCTCCATTGTGCCACCTATGCGTTCGGACGTACCTATACTGACCTTCCGTCACAGTGCCGCAAAACGATGGCCCGCATCAAGTACGTGATCAACGAGCGCCGGGTCGCATACGAGGGCGCGCTCGAGATCTTCAACAAGGAGCGAGAAGTTGTCCTGCAGCAGGAAGACAGCGAGCGCGCAGCCGCGGAGGCCCAGGCAGCGCTCGCGGCGAAGAAGGTGGAGAAGGAGCAGAGGAGGGAGCGCGGCGCGGCGGACGTGGCGGCGGAGAGCTTGTTTGAGACCGTTCCGGCCGCTACTTCTGCTTGATTTTAATATTGGTAGATCTGGTTTTAATTGCAGGCATGCGTGGTTTGTGGTATACGAAGTGTGTGGGAGTTTGACCCGCTAAATAACGCATCGGTTTGCGTTCATGTATGTGAGTTGTGCTTCGTGTTTACTGCGTCCCCCGTACTACATGAGCAACCCCCAGTCTGAGTGGGCACTCATCTCGGTACATGATTTGCTGCCATGCAATGCCATTATGAATCCGTCCACGTACGATTATACGAGGTGCATGAGGGATCACACCGACGGTGTCTTCGAGCCGCTACCGCCCTCTATCCTTCCTCTATTCTGCTCCCCCCACGTCATCATCTCGCTGCTCACCCAGCAGTCGCGGACGTTCGGGTCCTCGTACATCTCTATTTGCCGCTTTCCTCGCCGTAGCAGGTGCTCGATCGCAGAGATGTCTCGAGGCGCGACCGCGGTGGCCTGCGTCTTGAAAGAATAGCGGACAAAAAGGAGGAATTTGTGCTGCGATGCCTCAGGCTTTGTATGCGTCATGCGTAGAGCTCTATAGGATGCGTCATTAGTGACGTGAAAGAGAGCTAAAAGGAGTGGGAACGGACCTGCGGTAGAGAGAGAGGACCTCTCTCTGAAGTCCTGAACGTCTTGACATACTCGCGCGCCCAGTGTGGGGTGTATGTTATACGACACTAGGGGAAGACGGAACCATCGGAGGCGGGACAAACAAGAGCGTCGTGGTTGGCGGAAGAGAGGGCGAGCGGGGTTACCCGGATGCTTCGGAATCGGCCACACGCGACACGTCACACGAGAACGCATGTGACGCGGCGCGTTGTTGCTGTGCGCGTCATTTTGCTCTCCCCCGCTCTCCCTTCTTTTCCTTCTCCCACTCGCAACTCCCACTCTCACCCATTTTCCGGCCGTCTTCCCACTTAATTCATTCTAGCCTTACCGGCCGCCACGCACACCGCATCTTGCATTGTCGGAGCAAGTACTGCTAGAGCTTGCCGTATCCGAGCCTCCGTCTCTTCCTCCGCCGTCTGACTCTCGGAGAAACCCCCCGGCTCGTCGACATGCTACGACAGCACTGTTTCAGAAGGTTACAATGCTCGACAGCGAGGATCATCACGCGGACATCGACCAGGTCTATGGCGACACACTCTGCCTCAGCCGAAGCGGGAATGGCGGATCCGGCGGCATACTGCAAGGACCTGGTGCGGAAACGCGACTACGAGAGCTACCTGATCGGAGCTTTCTATCCTCGGCATTTCCAAGGAGCTTTCTTCGCGCTCCGTGCTTTCTATGTGAGTGTGTTCTCGTGCTCTTAGACTCAAACGTTACACCGGTGGCATGTTGCGAATGTGGCAATTCGCCGGCACCGGCGGTATTTTGTTGTGGGAAGGCAAATTTGACCCGCACGACGTGCTTTGAAAGTCCCGTACCTACCTCCCAGCACTGGGCATTGGCCTTTTCAGTTAGGTACGATGTGTGCGTGCTGGACATGCCAATTTTCCATGGCCAGACCGCATACAGTCGGGGTCGTTCCGCTGATCCTCGGCACATGATCCGCAAACATATTCCGCAGAACAGCTCGTTCAGGCATCGACACATTCTCGATTAACGACGTCCATTAGGAGCGTTACATGCTGGAGCTAGACCACGTCTCATTGACGCGGATAAATGGCCAGACCTGTTTAAGTTGTGTCCGGATATCCGGGCGTACGTGACACCAACCTGCTGTGCAGATCATGCTCCCACAGGAGACATCCCCATTCAAACCGCGCACTGCTGACATGACTTCCCGAACCAGGTGGAACTCGCATCTGTCCAGGATACTGTATCCAATGCCACAATTGGGAAAATGCGGATGCAATTCTGGCGCGACGCCATCAAGAGCATTGGTGATGTACGTTCAGACCCCGCGGGCGTCAGCACTCGATTCTCACCGTGGAGCACCGTAGGGCAGACCGCCACGGCACCCGATTGCGCTCGCGCTCCATGAAGCGTCGCAGAAGGCGTCCCTCCCGGCGTATCATCTGCGCAGGATCATTGATGCTAGGGTGAGTGTTGCGTTGGATCGGACCGCCGTAATGTGGGCGCGTCAGGCTGATGCATTTGACTGTTGCGCAGGATGCTGAGCTCCATACTCCGACACACCTCACATTAGATTCGTTGACGGCGCACGCGGAGTCGACATCGTCGACGTTCCTCTACGTCCTGCTCTCATTACTCAACCTGTCGGCGTCCTCAACATTCTCCCACGCCGCATCTCACCTGGGCGTGGCACAGACCATACACGTTCTGCTGCGTGCGCTGCCATACCACGCCTCGAAAGGCAGGATGGTCATCCCAGCGGAGATCACTGCACGTCATGGCGTACGCCAAGAAGACGTGTTCCGCGTGGGCGGGGACGCGGAGGGCATTTCCGACGCCGTTTTCGAGTTCGCGACGGTCGCGAACGACAATTTGCTTACCGCGCGGGAGATGTTCAAGGAAACGGGCGGCGATGGCGGGCAGGTGCCGCAAGTGGCCATGCCGGTGTTCCTGTATGGGGTGCGTCTTTCACAGCGCTTGCGCGGGCTTCACCCGCGGTGCATGCTTCACGCGTAGCGCAGGCTTCACGCGTCGCGGAGTAGTGCGGGCCGAAGGCTACGGCGTGCTGACTGACAAAGTTGGCTCCTGACGTTACAGATCCCGACACGCGACTACCTCGGACGCCTTGAGGCGGTCAATTTTGACGCATTCAAGCCGTCGTTACAGTTGCACGACTGGAAGTTACCGTGGCGAATTTGGCGTGGCTGCTACAAGCGGGAGTTTTGACGCCGGAGCGGGGGATGGGGCTCGGGACGTCGGCCGGGGGGGCTGCGGGCGATCTGTGCGTAGCTACAGCGGTAGACAGCGGTACGGAGCCAATACGATACTGTGCCGTCATACCGGAGAATTTCTGGCGGGCATTGAGCGGGATGCGGATGCGCAGAGCTGCTGTGCGCCGTGCGCCGTGGTGAGTTGTGGCTGAGGACTCCGACCAGGCGTCTGCAGCTGGCCGATCTGCCACCGGATCCGAGGGTTTGCGAGATTTGGAGGTCCGCCTGCCTTCCTCGTCCAAGCTCTGGCAGAGGCAGATCCCTCTTTTCTCTCCCGTTTCTCCTCCCCAGCCCATCTCCATTTCCCGCTAGACCGTCCCCCGCCGCGTCCCCGCCGCCCACCGTCCCTGCGTCCCGTCTCCGTCCTCCGCCCTCCCTGCTATCCGCCCTGCGAGCCAGCACACCTGCATATACCAGCATACATCTTGTACCTAAGGACCACTGGTCACTACACGACGCCCCACGCCTACCACCTGCCTGACGCCCACTTTTTCACGCCGTAGAGACCGTGGCGCACCCTCCCATGGATCGTCTATGTGGTGCGTAGCATGCTCAAACTCACAAGCGTTGCAGTAGCTCAAGCTGCATCCCGGCGGGCATAGATGAAGTCCTACAGCTCATCCTGAACGAGCTCAGCAACCCTGTCGCATTCACGCTCATCTCGAAACGCCATCATGAATTCTCCAAGGACCCATACGTCCGCGCATCCTATTTTCTCGCTCGCTCGGGCCGCATACAAGCACTCTACTGGGCACTGGGCCGGGGCAAGCTGCTAAATGAGCGGGTCATTGATGTGCGTGCCTGCTCCTCTTCCCCCTCTTCTCTTGGCGCTCGGTCCTTGTTATGCTGTCTCCCTGGCTGCACCCTGGGGATGATTCTACATCAAAACCCCCGGGTACTGCTTGGAACTCCATCACTGAAAGCGTCCTGTCTCTGGAATGGCATGTTCTACCGAACATGTATCGACTAGACGGGTGTGATTGGGATGATTGACTATCTGAGCAACCGTTAGCGTGATATCTCTTCACCAACCCGATATTCGTGTCACGTTTGCCGTCCACCGCCGACTCGTTACCCATCGTCATCGTGCCCCGCCTCATCACGCTATCCCGTCTGTAACCCGCAGCGGTTGGGTGATGAGAGGGCGGCGCGGTGCAAGTCGGTATACACATCAATCTCCGGGTATGAGATGAGAGGTGGGTGCGGCCGCGGCCACTAGAGCGGGGGCGGTCGCACCGCTCAGGAGGTGACAAGAGGAGCGCGATGTGACGCGCGCGTTGCCCAGAGGCCGCTCATTCACGTCAAAAGCAGCCCGGCAACTCGCGCTGGCTTCATGGGAAGGGCTGAATGCGCCAGACGACGGGGCGTTCTGCCATCACTCCTTCGGAAACTCGATTTCATGGCGACCAGCGACGGAGGGCCCGGCCACGCATACCCAAAATCGGATGCGGCGTCAGGTGTGTGTCAGGGCGTATGCGTGTTAACGCAGTTCGGGTCGCGCGCGAGGTGTTGTCTTGACCTCGCGCACGACGCGAATAGATCAGGTGGCTTCTCAGATACCAAGGTATCATTTTGATGTACCCGCCTCACTTGGAGTTCGCTATGACGAACTGGACATGCCATTGCGAGTGCCTGCGAAGCGATTTGCGCGGTGGGGGGCGCCCCTGCCTGGTCGCGTTTGACACCTTCGGGTAGGGGTTCCTACTAGCATCACTTTGAACCCGTGTTGATTTTGATAATTCGGGTTTCCAATTGAAATCATCCGCATCCTAGCCCCCCTTCACCTGGTCTCATGTGCTTCTCACAACGTAATACTGACCCTGGTCATGTCCGCAGATCCTATTGAGCAGCGGCGCACATCTGTCCCGGTACCTCGTACAATGCGCCATGCATCACTATTTCCGCACACAAGTGCCGTTCATCAAGACGCGATGGGTGCGGACGATCCCGCTACCCGTCTTCTCATATTTCCTCTCCATCGCCGCGCGCATGTATGGAGACATACCCGTTGCCAAGGGCGAGGACGATGGATCTCTCTTGACACTACTACTGAAGCAGAGCAGATTTCCGTCGGAATACCGCGCGGCGAAGTGGGAACAAGTTAGGGACGTGGTCGAGAAGTACAAAGTGCGTTCCATACAATGCATCATCTTCGGGGCTCCATTTTGATATAATTTATGGCAGTTTATCCCTTTTTCAGATAGGGTGAGTCGCCACCAGAGCGTGTACCAGGCATGGCAAGCTGATAACCGCATATAGGACCCCATGATGGCCCAATTCCCACTGGTGCTCGCCATCGAACCACGGTTACTGCCGCACGCACGGCAGAACGGCTTCAATATGGACCGCAAGGTGAGGTCATCGCATTCTTAGCTCAAAGGCAGAACCATGACGTCGTCCGCTCGCAGTACCGCAACTTCGTGTTCCGCAGAATGTTTGAGAAGCCGGCGATTATGTTTGAATCCCGTGCGGAAGAGATAGTGCAGAACGTCCGCGAGTTGTCGCGCCTCGACCCCGAGTATGCATGTGTTTCTTTGCGGGCAGCGCCTGTGGTCTCCGTTGAGGGCGATGGCTCATGGTGCTTGTGTCTCCCGTATGTAGTATGTTTCTCAGCCGCACGGTCGCCGCGGAGATTTGCATGGAAGCGAAGACAAACGAACCGGCGTACACGGCCCTAAAGCGGCTCGACAAGGAAGGCGTCCTCAGATTTGAGTTGGCGTACGTCATAGGACCCTTACTCATGTGGCCACTCGCACGAGCTAACCCGTTTCTACAGGTCGGTCGGCGCAGAGCTCATAAAGGTAGCTATATGCGTCCACCAAACCTCCAAGTGTGCCACACAACTGACCGTGAATGCAGCTATTCCTGAACACTCGGTCTGTGACCACGAGCTACACTGCGAGCGTGCTGCGAGTGCTCTATAAGGACTTCCCATCGGAGGACCCCACCGTCCGCCTGGTCCTACTACTAACTATCTTCCTCTCCGAGTCGACACCCGTGCCGTCAAGCCTATCAATCACCTCAGAACAGTCGGTCTCGCTAGCGCGATACGTGGAAGCATGCCACGACGACATTGAAGAGATGAGCCTCGGACCGTTGACCCGGAAGGACATCACCGGCGTGCTGCTGAGCAAATTCGTCCCCGAGCGCTTTGGGGGGATCCTTGAGTACGCGCGCGCTATCCTGAAGCTGGGCAAGGGTGAGATGGACGGAATCGTGACGGACGTTGCACTCGGGTGTCTCGAGATCGGGTGCAAGGGCCGGATGCTCAAGAAGCTCGTCGAGGCGCACGAGTTCCTCAGCCCCGTGGTCGCGGCACACATCGTGAAGCGCTACCGCATCGACCTCGACGACTTGCCGCTGATGGAGGACGAGAAGGCGTGCAAGGAGTACACGGCGCCACTCTGCGTCGACCTCATGCTGCGCGGGCGTGTGCTACTGGGCTTCGAGGAGGCAGCCGCGGCGGCGGGTCCTACCGTGCAGATGGCTGAACCTGCGGAGCCGCCACATATCATGGGTTCAGAGCAGGACGGTACAGCCATGGAGGGAGTGGGGGAAGACGCGGACGAGGTGGAGGCTCTAACTGACGACGAGGATGAGCCCGACGCACTGGATATAGACCACGAAGACCTGGTACGCCCTCGTCCCCGTGTGCCACTCGTATTCGGCTGACTCAGCTTGACTTCTAGGGCACGATTGGGCAAGACACACTCTCGGCTATGATCCGCAAGGACGAGATGATTCCGAGCCGCAGGCGGCGGTATCAAGAGTTGTACACGAACTATCATGACAGCATTGGCAAGCTGCCGTACCCCGCAGGTGCGTCTCGTCCGGGCGTGCGGGGCCCCCGTCCGCTCGCTTACTTTCCTATTCGGTACAGACTACACACAGGTCGGCACATGGATCCAGAACCACTTCGGGCACCTCAGCGCGGCCGCGGCGGTGGTCCGGATACATGCCGTTATCAACCAGAACTATAACGTGAGTGCGCCGGGCCGTGCCGCACTGCCTGTCTGGTGCTGACCACTGTTCCGCGGAGACAGGTTCTGCACCATCACCAGTACCCGACCGAGAGCCATGCCGTGGGTTCCCGGGTGCCGACGACCCTGAAGCAGTTCAAGATCCTTGCGCGCCTGGGCAAGAGCCCGAGCATGGGCCTGTACGACGACATCGAGTGCGGCACGGAGTTCTACTTTAGCGAGGAGGACTACCTGAGCGCGGAGGAGCTCAGCGGCGTTGTCCCTGCCCCGGGCAAGAAGACGCGGCGATCGCGGGCAAAGTCCGAGCTAGCTATCAAGTGCGAAACAAGTCCGACACCCGCACCACCCTCCTCTGCCGGGGCAGGGCCGTCCACGCTGGTAAAGACGGAGGGCGTACCGGCAAGTAAGCGGCCGCGGCGGAGCGTCGCGACCAGCGTGAAGTCGTATGTCGTGCCAGATAGCGACGACGAGGGCATCGCGGACGGACGGGACGACACGCTGCAGCGGTTCGCGAAGAAGAGGCGGGCAGAGTCGAATATGCAGCGCTGGATCAAGCACCTCGCAATTATGCTCAAGGATGAGCAGAAGAAGGTGCGTGATTCCATTCGCGCCGGGCTTGCTTTGCGCGGGCGCGTGGATCGATGTTCTGTTATCTGACACGGTTGCTCTGTTGTCGCGTAGTACAACGAGCGGAAACGCCGGATACACGCTGCGACGCCTCCAGGGACGAAGGTTAAGGTGCCGAAGGTGCGTGTCGCTCTTTTGTTGCCCGAGCACGGAGCGCGTGTGCAGTTGTCTCACCCGACGGTCGCTCTGTAGACGGAGTTCCACAAGTCGCTCGCGTTCAATCTGCCGCGACTGCGTCGGATCGACCGGGCCAAGCGAGAGAAGCTGTACGGGGCAGACGTGCCTGACGAAGACCACAGCGAGAGCGACGAAGACGAGTATCAGTACCGGACCACGCGCGCGAAGCGGCGCAAGGTGGAGGACAGGGACTAGACCGGAATGGGCGGCGCGGCGGAAGAAGCCCCGCTCGCGCTGCACCCGGCTTCGGTGGTTCGACGACGCGCATATTTGACTCCCCCACAGAACGATGGACACAGCACGCACGCTTTCTCTCTGGTTCTCTCCCACTCATAGCTACGACCCGCACATTCTCACTCGCATTAGCATCGACCTCATCACTCTCTCCACGGTTTCCGGGTCCCCGGCTGGGCGGGGCTTCGCTCTGGATTTGTTATCTGCATCTGCATTTTTCACGGCTCGCACCCTGTCTGCATGAACTCTAATCGTATAGTCTAATGTCAACGTAGTCACGAAAATAATACGAGGACGGACCGGAGAGAGCGGGTCCGACTGGGTCTGTGCTGGACCAGTGTCAGGCCAGTGCGGGGTGCGGCCCGGAGGTCGGTGCGACCGCCCGGTGGTGGGACACGATTCGCCGGGAGGAGATCCGGTGCAGAAAGCATAACGGCACACGCCCGCCACGCTCTCCAGCAGGAGGGAGCCTGTCCCGGATGTCCCGAACTCATCTTGATCCCCTGCGCCAGCGAAAATAAACCTTCTTGTTTAAAACCCCCCACCGCGAGTGCTCGCCGACATGGACACCGACGCCGACATGGGCCTCTCTCAGTACAACCACTCACCCTCCGCCCGCCCGAAAGCGACCCTCGCCGCCAACGGGCGGGCAACCCCCTCCCCCGCCTTCGCGGACTACCCCCGTCTCGTCATCCGCAACGTACACCTCCCGTTCGACTCCGACGACCCCACCCTCGCCGACCCGCTCTACAACGTCTACTGCACCGGCGGCCGCGTCGACTCCGTCGAGCTCGCCACCGCAAACGGGAACAGCCACGGCAGCCGGCACTCGACACCCCCACATCACCCCGAGTACCAGGCGAAGGATCGGCAGCACGCGCACGCAGAGCTTGATGCGCAGGGGCGGGGGATTCTTTTGCCAGCGTCCGTCCGCTCTTTCTCGCCCTCCCCGCCTTTTCTGGCACTGACGTCCCCGCCGGCGCGATGGTGATCTGCGGCCGTGTTCCTGTTGTTCGCATCCCACAGCCTCTGCCACGCACACATCCATCTCGACAAGTGTTTCCTGCTCGATCAGTGCGATGAGCTAGTAACAGGGTACGTAATATGAATCGCAGCCGTACACTTCCCCATACTCATCGTGCGCCGATCATTACTATACATACAGGCACTTCGCAGAGGCTCTCCGCGTCACCGCGAAGGCGAAGAGCGCCTTCCCACACAACCTCGAAGACCTCTTTGAGCGTGGCCGGAAGCTGATCACGCAGAGCGTCGAGTGCGGGGTCACGATGATGCGCGCGCACGTCGAGGTCGACGAGGCCGTCCACTTTGCGTGCGTCGATACCGGCCTGAAGCTGCAGAAGCTCTACAGAGACATCTGCCACGTTCAGATCGCAGGTGAGCATTCATCCACCCATCCGGCGTGCCGATGGCTGATTGCTCCTATGTGCTAGTGTTCGCGCAAGAACCGCTCTTCGCGTCACCGGTGGACGAGCGCCCCGGGCTGAACTACGCGCTCCTCCAAAGTGCGGTGCATCGAATGGGCGTCGAAGCGGTGGGCTCCGCGCCGTACGTGGAACCCACGATCGCGCATGCGAAGCGCAACATCGACTATATCTTCGAGCTCGCGTATGAGGCCGGCCTACACGTCGACTTCCATCTCGACTACAACCTCGAGCCCGCCGCGGAGCCGCTCGTGTGGTACGTGCTCGACCGCCTGCGCGAGCGCATCGCCGCCGGGCGGTGGCGTCCCGGCGCGCACCTCTGCATCGGGCACGCGACGCGTCTCACGTTGTTCTCGCCTGCGGAGTGGGCGCGTCTGCGCGTGGCGTTGGTGGAGGAGCGTTTGCCCGTCACGCTCGTCGCGCTCCCGCCGAGCGACCTCTACATGATGGGCCGGCACATGGAGAGCGCGCCACGAAGCACGCTGAACGTGCCGCGCCTTGCGGAGGAGCATGGGCTGCGCGTTGCGATGGCTGTGAACAACGTCGAGAACGCGTTTACGCCGCAGGGGCCCGTCGACCCGCTCAACTTGTGCCCTCTCGGAGTTGCAGTCTTCCAGGCAGGCACGAAGAAAGACTGCCGCGCACTCCTCGTACGTATGGCCCCCTCCCCCAATATATCACTTATACTGATCATAGTGCAACTCACAGGAGGCCGTCACACTCAACGCGCGGCTCGCGATCGGAGGCGTGCAGAAGGGCGCGCCGTACCCGTCGATCACGCCCTCGCGCGGGATGCTCGCGGACTTCGTGCTTCTGCACGAGAACGACACACTGCACTCCGCGGCGCTCAACCCGTCCTTCTCGCGCACAACGATCCGTCACGGGCAGGTCGTCGCGCGCCGCGTCGCGCAGACGTGGATCCTCCCGCAGCGTACCCCATCCCCTTCACCGCTCCGCATGTCCCCTGCATAGCGCGCTCTAGTCCATGGGGATCCGAGCCGCTTTCTGCTCTCTCGGGGCTGTGTGGGATGATAGGACGGACGGATGGATGGACCGCGCGGCTGATGGGCGGGGGCTGACTTATTTGTATCATATTTCTATACATTACCGGGGCCCTCGAGATTCTGCTGTCCATGTTTTGTATATGTTTTCGGCGCCGCTGTGTAATATCTGCTCAGAATTTTAGCAGATGCCCCATCGGAGTACGGTGGTGGCGGACCCTCGCTCGATCTGTGTGCATTCCTAATCGTCGGTGTTGTGGTGTGCGAGGTACGATGGGTTGAGGATATTGTCACAGATGATATAAGTACAGAGACGGCTCGCAAGCGGACGGAGAGCACGGTGGTGAGACATGAACTGAGGAAGGATCTTAGTAACTTGCCGCAAGACGCTGCAGGATGTATTGGCCAGCCTAGTGGCATGCGACTTGTGTTAGAGCGTCTTACCTACGAAGGAGAACCCCACTTACAGATATTGGCTCGTACTTGGGCGGTTTCTCCGCGGAGTACGTGCCCGGGAGGCACTCCACGACCATCGACATATCCTAGAGCCCGGGTCATACCCTATCAGTACCCTAGTGAAGCATATGCGAATAGAAACATCCACGCTCACCGGGGCGCAGAACTACATTCGTCCTGACTGATGAGTAGCTAGCTTAGATGTGAGACGCGATAACAACTACGTACGTATGGGATTGAGTACCGCTCAGGTGTCATTCCGTCGACGGCCTTCATCTGCGGCGGGGCACGCACACGGTGCACTGTGCTGCGAATCACGTCGTTGGACCCTGCCGTATGCGACGGGTACTATGTGGTCAGTAGCCATGCTTGTTGTGTCACAGCCGGGGTATATATAGACTCACAGCGCATCATGAAGTCGCCTGCGTTCACTATGAGGGCGCCCTCGACTGGAGGGGCAACCTAGTTCGTGTCCATGTGAGCGGACTGGCGCCACTTGGAAAGGAGGAGAGGGATGGACGAACGAGGAATTGGCCAGGGTTGTTCGGATCCTCGATCTCCAGCCCGCCGACGTCGTCCTGCAGCAGAAGCGTGATCGAGCCAAAGTCCGAGTGCGCGTCGATCCGTGTGATCTTCTCGTCAAGAAGCTCCTGCACGGGCACACTGCCACCCCATGGCAATATGAGCTGTACATCTGCGAACCTTAGCGTGAATATAATGCTCTCACCTGGGGTAATGCAACAATCGCAGCTGGCAGTCGTGCGCATTGTGGTACGGCACGAGGTGGTCCTCAGATATCCCCAGGCCTGCTGCAAGGGCCCGTAAGATATTCAGTTCCGTTTCGTGGCACGTCTGTTCCAGCGACGCCATGATACGTGAGCGGATATATGCGCGTAAACCTCAAGCTTGATCACCATACCCACCCAGTAGAAGTCGAGGCAAGCTTCTTTGAAGCCGGACAATGTGCCATCAGGGAGCCAAATGTTCGGCATAGACTTGCTCTCCTCCCAGCCACACTCGAAACTCTCCTTCACGTCCAGCGCTTTGGCGCGGACTTCCTGCAGCGCATCCTTATCGTAGATGTGCTGCACCACTTTCTCGACCCCGGGGGCAGAGTAGCCTGTGGCGAGGCAGGTCAGAACATGCGCTCCCGCACCCAGCGCGGAAGTGGCAAACATACCTCTGTGATGCGTCCCGGAGGGCGGGTGAGGGGCCTGCTGCTTGACTTCCATCGGCTGCGCGAAGAAGCGCTTCGACTGCGAGAAAGAACAAGTTCAGCAGAGATAGCGAGAGGGGTTTGAGTGAAACGTACCCAATCGAACATGGCGCGTATCTTGTCTTTCGGTATGCCATGATTCACTAGATACACGAAGCCGACACGTTTGAAAGAGTCGACCATCGCTCTCGCTACATCGTCTCTAGCGGAGCCGTCCAGGAATGATCCGAAGTCGAGCACGGCGATCCCATGGGCATCTCCGAGTGTCACTGAGGGCATCTTCTGTGAGAAACGCGAGCGGGCTAGGACGTATCGACTGCGGAATGGGAGCACCGCGAGCGGGGCGCAGTAGCTTATGAACAAGCAACGCAGAGCGCGTTATCAACTGAAATACCCGCTCGCACGCACGCTAGCTCGGCGAGGCGCACCGTTGATACGCTTTTAGACTTAAGCCCTTATATCATCCGGGAGGTGCGCTTAATCTATCAGAGTTAACAGGGTTCTACGGTGCACCGCGAAAGCATGATCTTGAAAGCTTGAGCTTGAAACTCCCTCAGTTGCGCACGAGCCGCTAGTCGTAGTTGACAAGGTTAACGCTGTCAGTCACCATTTCGGGATCCACTTCCGTGTACCATAGCCGGGCCGGAAGTCTGTCATAAATCTAGGGGGATGTTATGACGGCGGCTCACTTGGGAGGGGACTGTTTCATCTGAACATCGACGCCACGATCTATACGCTCCGCTGAGTGCATATACTGCAGGCCAAATACACCAGTCTTGTAATTGCACGAATCATGTTTGAACAGTCCTCTCAGGTACTACTACTTAGTCTCAAACCTTGAACGTCTCTCTGATGGCATAAATCTTCTTGACCGTGGGCCGGTTCGTCATCACATGGTGCCATCTGAAGACAACAAGGAAGCCCAGTAAGTATCAAAACTATCTCACGAATTGGAAATACTGACTTGTACACCGCCGGAAAGTCCGCCTCGAACTGAGCGGGGCTATAACCGTTCGCGATCGTGCCATCAAGGACCAGTGCGTTCCACATATGCCGGGCGCCGCAGCACGTCAGGACACAATGCGCCGAATATGTAAACAGCGGAGCGACGCACGGGATGAAGCTCAGGTCGGCAACAGTGCACTTGCCGCCTACGAGCCATTCCCTCTTGGAGAGGACGCTCTCGAGAACGCCGAGTACGCGCAGGATCTCCTTCTGGTACCGCTCGATCGCGCTCGGGATCTTCTCCGGGTGGGACATGATGAAGACCGCCGCCTGGCCGAAATACGGTCTGCAATAATGTTCGACGGTTAGGCCACAGCTCCCCGCGCTGGGAACCAGACTCGATATGACGTACCCCTGCCCGGATGCCTGGAAGAAGAGCCACTGCAGTTGCTGCATCTTCTCTTCGAAGCTCGTGGCGGAGATCTTGCCCTCCGGGTCGTACTTCTCGACGAGGTATGTAATAATCGCGTCGGACTCCCTACGAGGTACTGAGTAAATTTGCAATGTGGGGGACCGTGCTGAGGGGATGTACGCGACTTACCAGATAACGAAGTCGTCGTTCTTGTGGTCTATCAGCGTGGGGATGCGGCCGTTCGGGTTGAACTTGGTGTGTTCAGGACCTTTGTGTTCGCCCGCCTTTACGTCTAGGTACAAAGAGCGATACTCGAGGCCAAGTTCTTCAAGAACGATGGCGACCTTCCTAAGATTGTTGGAGGTGAGCCCTGAGGTTTCCACACGGTGTACAGCGACACTTACCATCCATTCGGACCAAGTTTGTGGGTGTAAAGGGTAAAGTGATGCTCTTGAGACATAGCGCTGTAACAGTAGACGATCGAATGTGTGCGGATAGGCTATATGCGACCGATGAGCGAGGAGTAGCACCCCCGCCTTGCGAGCTTTTATACCCCACGCGGGGGTGGTTGCCTCACAACAATATGTGTACGTGGCATTCTGAATTTGTTCTGGGAGCGACGGTGGTATCAGTAAGCCGCAGCCCGAACACTTTCTGCTGTCGTCGGGCTTGCCCTGTATATTGGTCGTACTCCCACAACACAAGCCCCGCATCCTCTGTCTTCTTCTTCAGCGCCGCGGGGCGTCCTCCGCCCGAGGCCGATTGGCGCACACTCCAGGAAGCATGTATATGTTATTCCTGAGCGTCTGCAGACATCTTGGACACGTCTACAGCCCTGAGCGCAGTGGTCAGACGCAACAGCGCTGGCACGATGCAAGTATCTGTTTTGAAATTGCGCGCTACCATTGCGATATGGATGCTGCTGCTGGATCCGATGATCATCCTCGTAGAAATATAGTATGACGCTGAAATTACGGGCGTAGTAGTGCTTACAAGAAATCCGCGGGACTGTCAAAGACCATAGCAGGGATAGCGATAAACGCGGAAACTGGTTCTTACAAATGGCAATGGCCCGGGAGGAGGAGGGACAGGCTGAGGTAGAGACGCAACGGCGGGGACTCCAAAGAAACCTGGATGTTATGATAGGCGCCCTCTGCATCGCGTCGCGGGACACTGTAGACGCCCAACGTCTCCTCAGCCCAGCACTCACTCTGCCACAGGTATGCCACAGGCACGTTCTGGTCCACTGCTACACATCTGGGACAAAATGTACGTATATCGGTGTTTTTGCGTAGACGGACGACTTCCGACCGATTCTAAGGATACGCGATTTTATAGGAACCCCCTGGAGGCCATTGGAACGTATTTGCACGCGGTTTAAGTCAACCGGCGCCCCGTCGTGGTTGCTCGAGTCGATTCATCAATGCTTCACGGTATGCAGATACGCTTCCTGAGCAGTCTATAGAATCCTTGGCATATGAAATCATTTGCGCGTGGAAACACATCAAGCTCATGCTCACAACCTTACATGCACGACGGACGCGTGCCATGGGCTGCTTGCCGAACATTTTCCACTTCTATGACATTCCGGACATCCAGCGATAACGCCAGGCAAGCAATTGAGCCCCTTTATACAGAAGACTTATCATTGACAGATAGTATTTTGTCACGCTTGCTGAAGCGCGTCTCTAATCGCAAACGTCTTCTTGACAGTCTCGCGATTCATCAGCGCATGGTGCCACCTGGCGACAAGATTCAGCATCGGACCTAGCACGCGCGATGTGTGAACGACAACTCACTTATAGAAGGCCGGATAGTCCTTTGCGAAATTGACTTCCCGGTCCTTCAGGAGTCCTTTCGGGCCGTCCGACAAAGCCTCCGCATTCCACCTATCCCGACGCCACGTCGTGTCAGAACCGGTGCGTCGGACTCATGTACAAAAGCGCGACGTACGGGATGAGGCACAGGTCGGCAACGGTGCACTTGTCGCCAACGAGCCACTCTTGCTTGGAGAGGACATCATTCAGCACGCCCAATACGCGCAGAATTTCCTTCTGGTACCGCTCGACGGCGCTAGGAAACTTCTCTGGGTGGAATCTCATGAACCACCCCGCCTGGCCGAAGTATGGTCTACAGACTCGTCCAGTCAGACCGCCACTTCGAACCGAGGCGAGCAGACACGCACCCTTGCCCCGACGCCTGGAAGAAGAGCCATTGCAGCTGCTTCATCTTCTCCTCGAAACCCTTGGCAGAAATCTTGCCCTCGGGGTCGTACTTCTCGGCGAGGTACGTGATGATCGCACCCGACTCCCTGTGATGGATTGAGTACAAACTCCTTCCCAGAGAACACGCCAATTTGAAGGCCACTTGACGACTCACCAAACGACAAAATCGTTGTTCTTGTGGTCGATCAGCGTGGGGATACGCCCGTTCGGGTTGTACTTGGTGTATTCGGGGCTCTTCTGCTCGCCCTTGTCAAATGCAAGGTACACCGAGTGGTAGTCCAGGCCAAGCTCCTCGAGCACGATGGCGACCTTCCTACGACCGTCGGCCTCAACTCTGCAACAATCGCACACTGAATACGCAGTGCTACTCACCATCCATTGGGGCCGACACTGTGGGTATAGAGAGTGAAGTGATGCTCCTGGGACATGCTGAGGTGAGTGAGCGAGGCTGCTCAAGTTGCGTGTACGCTTGTCGATGGTGTCCTCGCCGGGCTAGCTTAAGTATATGTATACAGGTGAGCAGATCCCCATTCCTAGTTCCTCGGGCGGGTTCGATTCCTGTCTTCCCATGTGCTACCCTGCGTTGTCTTGATGTGCTTGGTGAGCATGAGCAAGTATCGATAAGCCGCAGCCTGATACTAGAGGTCAACATATCCAAATGTTACGCTGTTCAAGTTGCATTCAGTGGGAGGCGGAGCTCCGTCGTCGAACCGCCCCCGTGATGTTAGTCAGTATTTGTGCGTGAATTAACCCTCATGTACGATAGCTCATCGTGGCTGAAATTTTACCGAGCGGAAGCAGTAACATGATGCGCACGCTCACAAGGTCAAGGGCTCAGTAGGGGTAAGCGCCATCACCTGTTTACGCCCCCAACTGGCGCGTGTCAAGCTCGGACGAGTTCGCAGATGTGTTGGTATGTTCCTTTGTGTACCTATTCCCACAGGGTGACTAACCCACTGATGCACGTGTTGAGACCAGCAGAAATTGATCATATTGATCAGTGGCCGCGCCATCCACTACATATTCGGACCAATCACACATCGCTGGAACTGCGCGCGCATGCAGAACCAAACGTACCGCTGATTATGCGCGAAGGCCAGCTTACCGAATAGACCGCATGGCTTCAACGCTCAACGAACCCACCTCCTCCTGAGCGAGAACGCCGATCATCTCGATATATTGTACAGTGTATACAGGTGGCATGTCAGCATATCTTGTTCAGTTCAAGCTTTTTGGACCGCCTCTCTGATAGCGTACGCCTTCTTAACTCCAGGGCGACTCATCATCGCTTGGTGCCATCTGCAGGTCAAAGAGGTGTGAGTGTCGGACGTGTACATTCGCGGCAGCGACGAACGGAACCACTCACTTGAAGACCGCCGGGAAGTCTTTCTCGAAGTCGAAGCCTTCGTATCCCCTCATCAACAGACCGTTGGTGGCGGGTACATTCCACCTGCAACCGGCCTATCAGTGGCTACTTTACTCGTGCATGAGAACACTGCGCACGCGATGAAGCTCAGGTCTGCGATGGTGCACTTGCCGCCCACGAGCCACTCCTGCTTAGACAGCACGCTCTCGAGGACACCGAAGACGCGCAGGATCTCCTTTTGGTACCGTTCGATCGCGCTGGGCACCTTCTCAGGGTGCCAGAGGACGAACCATCCCGCTTGTCCAAAGTAAGGTCTGGCTCGCCTTGTCAATACCTCGTGCCAATGGGCAGCGCAAAGTGTCTCGAGGCCTACCCTTGTCCGGACGCCTGGAAGAACAGCCACTGCAGCTGCGTAATCTTCTCCTCGGGACTCTTCACGGAGATCTTGCCTTCGGGGTCGTACTTGTCGACTAGGTACGTCAAGATCGCGTCGGATTCCCTAGCGCAACTCATTCAGCATATTAGCAGATAGTGTACCGCTATAACACTACCCACCAGATGACGAAGTCGCCGTTCTTGTGGTCGACCAAGGTCGGGATGCGACCGTTCGGGTTGAGGGCCAGATGCTCGGGGTTCCGATGCTCGCCCTTAGCAAGGTCGTAGTAGATCGAATGGTACTCGAGCCCAAGCTCCTCGAGGACCATCACGACCCTCCTGCAAATTGGGTAGAGGTGAGTACCTCTATGTATTGCCCTCGGTGCTTTGGATTTAATCTCACCATCCATTCGGCCCAACCTGGTTTGTGTACAGGGTGAAGTGATGCTCTTGAGACATATTGAACGGTAGGAGTCGGGAGCGGGGGTGGTAGATGACTGACAGCTGTTTGAACTATTTATTGCATTTCGGAATGCGCTCTGCTCTACATGTCCGATCTTCAAATTAGGGCTCGCAGCGCGATGCCGTACAATGTCCTGCCCCCCTCGGGGTCGGCGACCGCACATGTGTATGTATAATCAATAGACCGCGGCTCGGGCGACACTCCCTCACCGCATGCACATGATCCTCGGCGAGTGTAATCACTCATGCCGCGTGAGACGCACCTCCCAAACCTCTCTACGCGACAATCAACGGATTGCTCAGCTTCCTGTACTTGTGACCAAGTCTCTTGCGCCTCACCAAAGACTTTGGAGATTCCATTGTAATTTCAGGTTACACGTGTTACACGTTTACTACGCCCAGGTACGGACCAAGCACTGTCCGAAACAACCGGATAACGGGATAACGGGGGAACGTATGTAGGGATTTGATCTTTAGAGTCCTCGAGCGTAATGAGAGGCACAACAACATAGTAGTAAGAGCATCGCATGGTGTAGGTATAGGCTATAAACAAGAATTAGGAGAACGCATCTCTCAGGCCCAAAGCACGATGGCGATATCTACCAAACGGATCTGGTACGAATACTACAGCGGGCACGTAGCGAACGGGCGTTGGAAGGAATGGGAAGACGGGCACACTAGTCTACAAACATAACGATATCCACCGCACGCACACCGCAATCCAAAGGGGGCGTACTACACAGACGAGGCGGAACGAGGAGGCGAAGTAGTCCGGGGGGAAGTAAGTAAGTAAGCACAACACTAACGGCGCGCCACACACATCTAAGGCCGGGAAGGGGGATCCGCCGGGAAGGGCTCAGAAGTACGAGATGCCGCCGTACATGTCGCCCTCCTCCTCCCACGGGCGCACGGGCTTCTTCGCACGCAGCTCCTCCTTCGCCGCCTTCACCGACTCCGCGCGCTTGCGCGCCTTGTCCGCGAGGTCCTGCGCAAGGCGTTCCGTGCGCGCGCGCGCGGCCTCCTTCTTCAGCCGCTTCGCCTCCGCCTTCGGGTCGCCGAGCTCGAACGACGCGACGCTCTGGTCCGACTTGTGCACCGACCCGGACGACGCGGTGCTCTTCCGCGACTCCTTGTCCTTGTCCTTGTCGCCGCCGCGCCCGAACAGCTTCCCGAACCCATGCGACTTGCCCGAGCCCTTTGCGGACGACGACCCGCCCGAAGAGCCGCTCCTTGACGAGAGCACGGGGGACAGCGGCGCCGCTGGTGGTGTATGCAAGGGGGCGGGGACGGGAGGGGGCGGATGCGGGAACCGCGATTGTAACTGGCGAACTTGGCCTTGACTTGATGGGCTTTGGCTCGAGCTCGAGCTCGGGCTCTGGCCGTAGCTTTGGCTTTGGCCTTGACCGTAGCCTTGGCTTTGGCTGTGCCCGTAGCCTTGATACTGGTTTTGGCCGTATCCTTGAGTCTGGTTCTGACCGTAGCTGTGGCTCTGATTATGGCTCTGACCGTAGCTCGACTCGGGAGTCTGCACGGAGATGCGCAGCTTCTCGAGCGAGGGCAGCCGCCGCTGGAGCGGCAGGCTGTGTACGTGGCGCGGCTCGGGCCGACGCATGAGGTACGGCTCCTCCGTGGCCGTGGCAGGGAACGACGGGCCCGAGGGCGTCGGCATGTGGATCGTCGGCGCATCTTCCGAGGGCACGCGTCGGAGCTCGTAGTCCTCCGCGTAGTGCGACTCCTCGATCACCCCGAGCGTCTTCGAGTTCAGCTGCTGCGGGGGCGCGGGGCCGTCGACGGGCGAGGACAGGTACGACGACGTCGGGCTCGTCGGCGGCGAGTGAAAGTACTGCATCGACGAGTGCCGGCTGAGACTGGGCGTCCGGAGGGAGCTATAGGACGTCGCTGATGACAATGAGCGGCTGTCGTCCAGACCAGGCATGGGCATAGACCCACGTGCGAGGTGGAAACCGCCAGTGTACGGGTGCTGCTGGTTGAGAGGGGCGAGCAGCAGCGGGTCGGGGAGGTCGTCGCCCATGTACGACGCCCCGTCTGAGTCGGTGTACGTTGAGCTGCGCATCGACCCGGACGACGGGCGTTGGTAGGACGAGTAGATGGACGACATCGAAGAGGACACGGAGTCCCGGACCGAGGTTGTCGCGGCGACTTCGTCGAAGTACATGTCCGGGACCGGCTCGAGCTCCTCTACGGGGACGGGCTCAGGCTCAGGGGCCGCAGTCTCGACCCTGCTTGCATCGATAGTGGGGGAGAGCAATTCCGCGATCGCCATGAGGTCCTGATCGGTTGCCTGGGACATGACACTGAACGGCCGCTGCGCGGGAGGCGTGGGCGTGGGCGTCTTCCTGACGACGGGAGGCGGGGAAGGCGTCTTCTGCAAGTATGTAGGCGGAGAAGCCGCTCTGCTCGAAGGTGCAGGGGACATGCGGCCAGCCGACGAGAAGTAGTCTGTCGAACCAATCCTCCGCAAGTGCGGGAGCTGCGGAGGCGGCGAACTCGGAAGCGGCAGATGGTGAGGGGACGGAAGGGCTACAAGGGCCGATCGTCAGCTATGGGTCAATGCAGCACATCAATGCGACGTACCGCTGGTGAGATGAGCGAACTCCGCCAGGGGGTCGTCGGTACCGCGGGGCAACACCATGGATGCATCGGAGAGCCTCTTCGAGTTCGCTGCATTCTGCCCCGGAAGGCCGAACTCCTGGAGATCACCCAACTCGAACAGCGGTTCAGGTACTACAAGACCGTCAGTAACCTGACGCAGTGCCACAGCAGTACACAAAAACTCACCAGATGCGCGGCCATATCCACGAGGAGTTGCGCCGCTAGCCGCAGTCGTACCGGTGCTGCGCATATACGAGGCGTCTGAGAGTCCGCGCGGCCGGGCCGCGCTGTTCGCGTCCAAGCGCCCATCGTCGCGCCCGCTGCCATTCTGGTCCGAACCCCGCCCGCCCGCCGATCCATCCTTGTCCGTCTTCGTGCGAACACCGGCAGGGCGTTTCTGGCTGTATGCCTACAGGTCGCAACCAGAGTGAAAGGGAAGGGAGCAACGCATACAGTCAGCATCTCAGTCAGAACTCGAGAACCCAGGAACGGTGGCGTACCATAACGACTCGCAGGGCCCTGGAGAGTGAAGAGAGAATAAACACATGTCAGCATTCCGTGTCGCGTAGCTGGCGACCAGGGTCGCGGTGGGATCGGCACTTACCGAATTTGTAGGCTGCGACAGCTGCACAGCGTGGATACGCCATAGATGCCGACGGACGTCGCGTAGCTGAGTGCGCGGTGCATTGCGTGCTTCACCAGCGACTGCAGATGCGTCAGCTGGTACGTGCTCGAAAGCAGGAGCAGTTGACTGAGCACGGCTGGGGCGTGTTGCAAGGGGGTGAGCAGGGCCATTGAGTAGAAGTACTGCAGCAGCGCCAGAGTGATGGGGTATGGCTCTGAGAGGTTGAAAGCGCGAGGGGTGAGGCGAGGGTCGGGACGTGCCTCCTGGCGATTCGCGTTCGGGACTTCGGGGAGAGCAGTGTGAGACGACGCAGACGGCAGCGTCTCCAACGCCCGCGTGGCGGCCTGGAGCCAGATTCTACGCTGCTCCTTGAACCAAGGCCAGCGGTCCTCGAGCAGTTTGCGTGAGCACTGGATCCGCCTACCGTCGTCGCATATGATTTCAAAGTCGCCCATGAGGCCTTCCTCGAGAGCCGCGAGACCTAACTCCTGCATGGGGATGTCTAGAACCAGCGGGGGCGGCTGGTAGATACCGAAAGCCTCCAAGTCGATGCAGGTAACGTGGTCCCAGCTCAGCAGACGGCGGTTATAATCCTCGACGAGATTACCGTTCCTGTTACCGAAGACGACGAACTTGTTCGCGCTAGCCCAGAGACAGCTACGGAACCAAGAACCGGTTGCGAGTGCGCTGCCGGGGTCAATGCGAGACCATGTCATGTTGATGAGGTCGAGTGCCCAGATGGAGAACGACTGGTAGGTCTGCGAGAGGTACGTTCCAGCCACAATGAAGTACGTTCCCAAGATAGCACCAGTAGGGAAACGCAGGCCAGGCGGGAATGAGGTTCCCGTCATGGACGCAGACCGGTCGGAGACAGTGAAGTCTCCGTCGGAGAGGGGAGTGAAGACTTCCAGTTCGCGTTGAACATCAGTGAACTTGGAGTAATCGGTCAGCCCTAATGTTAGCATGTATGGTAATTCGTTTCGCTCACGTTGTAGTTGCTGAAGAGGAAAATATCGCAAGGGTATTCTTCAGTAGGCTGGGCGGAGTATGGCAAGTGGATCAAAGATTCCGACTGCGTCGCACTGGCTGCGGGGGACGACGCTTTATCGACTTTGAATCGCGAGCCGACCTGTCCGAGTCTGGCGGACCCCTGCCCGCCGCGCGTTTCTTCTTGGGGAAGACGCACGCGCTGGTCCGAAGTGACGGCAACACTGCGGTACGTACCGCAATGTCTAGGGTAGTCGCGACGCTGGATCCACGTCCGGGTGTTCAGGTCGAAGATGTAGATATCGTCCAGCCAGACGTTCGCCAGATCCTGCCCTCCGATGATGAAGAGACGGTCGGCTGTCACGGAGGACAGGTGCGCATAGCGAGCGTTGGGGACCAATGCAGAGTCGGCGGGGACGGGGACCGCAGGGAGCCAGTGCCGGGTGGTCAAGTCGAAGAGACGGACATCGTTGAGAACGCAGAGGTCCTCAGGGTTCTCAGACTGTGGCTTGATGGCCATACCGCCGAAGATGATCAAGTGGTTCTGCCCTGGAATTGACATGAGGTTTATGGCAGGCGGAAGAAGTAAGAAGCGGGCACGCACAGGTATCGGCGCTGTGGAAGTAGCGCGCTTGGGGGATGTCGTCCTCTGAGGACTGCGACACCTTCTCCCACTTGAAGGTCTCCAAGTCGAACATGTAGATGTCCGAGACCATCTTCCGTTCAGAGACCAATCGTCCTCCCTAACGCGGAGTCAGGGGACGCGTTCTCCGCGCTGAGAGCAGTGCAACTCACATAGAGGTACATTTTGGAATCGACCACGGTCGTCGACGCGCCCTGGACGCACATGTTACAGAGGGCTCTGGCCGACGCGTAGAGTCACTTACCACCAACTTGGGGGGCACATCGCCGGTGGTCTTGCGGCAGAAAGCCGTGAGGTCAGAGATGGGGTACATGGCTTGTCCTGGGCGCGGACGAGGAGCGACCCGCAGGGGACCGGCTGCGGGAACGACGGGAAGAGGGAGAGTCGGAAGGAAGGAGAGAGCCTAGCGGTCGGGGAAGAGGAGAGGATGGAAGAAGCTGGCGAACGGACTCGAGGAGTGGACGAGTGGTTAAGGCCATATGCGCATTTCCCCGGCCCAACCGTTCTTCCTCTCTCAGCGCCAAACGCATGATCTCCCGATCCGATCCTAGGATCACACACCAATCCGGCCCCCTTCACACCCCGTCACATCCCCGCCCCCCCGCCCTGGCGGCGCACTCCCGGAAGCTCCTGATTTCCTCATTCGTGGTTACCGTACCCAGGTCTACTCAACGCCGGTGCCGACAACGACCTCCAACAACCGCCCGCTCTACCCGACGACTGAGGCTGCGTAGCGGTCCCGCCGTCCTCCGCTCCTCGCGTGCTCGGTTTTACAGAGGACCAGAGACAGTCTATTTAGACTAATCCCGACAGGTCCTGATCGCTATCTTTCTCGAAACCATCGGTGGCGCGCAGGCGCTGTATCGTGGCAGTCGCGGTTCAACAGATTTCGTGCGCGCGTTCTCCTTCCCTCTGGCTCGCACGACCCACGGCTTCTAACCCACCAGCATTCCCCGAATTCATAGTCATGAAGCCGCAGCCGTGTGCAGCGAAGCACCCCCGGTCTTCTGGTGCGCTATCACCAGCACCATTCCATCAGCTTTCCCCACATGCCGTGTGGTCCTTCCGGCTAGGACCGGGACTTTCCCTCTGCGGACGACCGGGCCACATGCTTTCACTGCCATGTATGTCGTACTGCTTGTGTAGTGCTAGCATGGTAGTCATGCTGTCACGCCCACAATCGTCCTTCACGACGTGGTCGAGCCGCGGGACTTCGAATGCTATGGCAGCGGCTCCTACATCGGTCATATGTTCACATCCATCGGTGCGATTCGAGGGCTCAAATCGACGGCACCTCCCGGTCATTCATCTCTGCCCTAGGACCGATTTACGGCGAGCGCCGTCCGCAGTCTTACCAGCCAAACCACGTACTATATAAGTACTACCCCATCTCGCCACAATACCGACAGATGGCACTAGTAGGACGCTCCTCTCTTGTCAAAAGTACGTACAGCGCATACCGTCTGCACTATGATCACTATTTTAGTCGCCCCGTGCATCGGTAGTGCCGCCCGCCACTTACGATGATTTTTGAGACCACCGCTCCCTTCCCGCATACAGGCACGTTGCTATCCAACGGCCCCATGTTTGTGGCCACACTCCTCACCAATTCCAGTAGCTCTAGGGAAGCACTACGTCACAGGGAGTCCCTACCCTACTTCCATGCTGCAGCCTGCAGGTCCACCTAACGGCCAAATTCCGCGAGATCAGCTTCAGGAAAGCGGACGGGGTGTCGCCGGTCGACAAGCACACTGGTTGGGTTTGACGTGCCCAGCCTATCCAGACATCCGTCTGACGCACTGTACGGTCCGACGTAACGCACCGGCTACACGAAACGCACGGCCTCCCGGTGGCGTTCCACCATCCCATGTATACCATATCTCCGTTATACCCACCGAGTATCGAGTGTATGTACGTGTCCCCGACAAGTCGACCCTGAGCAGCTGGTACCCGCGGCGCACGGCACCCCGATATCCTGGATGCACATGCCCTTGCAGGTCCGCACGCGCCCTTGCCACTTCTCGCATCTCCCTGGGGAACAGAATCCCCCTGCGCATCGCGCCAAGTCCGCTTCCCAGAACACAGGACGCGCAGGTCCCAGGACGCACGCTGATCAGACCCACCGCAGACGTTCTGACTTCTCAGACCCCCAGCGCCGAACCTTACCCGCGCATGCGCGCGGAACGGCCTTCGGACTCCCTTCGTATCTCCTGGGGCAAGCTTCAAGTTCCAAGGCCAAGAAGGCCCGCTCACACTGCCCCCAATAATTATTCTGGTGCCCGGCGGCATCCTAGAACAGCGCCATGCCGCCCCGGCGCACCTTCCGCTTTCTCTCATGCCCCGCCCTGGCCATCCCGCGGCCGCCAGGCAGGCACCCACCCACCTCCTTCCCGTGCCAGGCCGCTGCGGCGATGCGATCGGCCAGCGCCGCCGCTGTGCCTCTATCGCCTGCCCAACGAATTACGGACCCGCCTGTTCAGTAATCACAATTACTTTTATAATGCCGGGTCGAGGCCTTGCACGCTCTAAAGAGAGCCCCGCGAGATTGCTAGCTAGGGAATGCCCGGTCTAGACACCGAGCAGGCCTGCTGCTGTATGTTAGCACGTCCCGCCTCTCGAGCACAGTCCGCGCCGCTACGCCTCCGAATCCGCCGCGCGCCGCCGATTGGGTGCGGTGACCGTCCGCGTACGATCGCGCGGTTGGCCTGAATGGGTACGCCCCTGACGGCCTGAATCCTGATGGCGCGCGCTATTTGTATAACCATCGTATAACCGCGCTGGGGTTCGAGGGCACAGTGCTGAATGGCCGTACCTACTAGGTACCCTTGGTAGGTCATAGGTACCCTCGACAGGCTACGGGAAGGCTCAATATTTGCGTGGAGCACACCATCATGACCACAGTTCGTGGAAGACATCCTGACACGCCTCGCGGGAGGTACCAGGAGGTACGATCTTTGGCGTCGTCGGCTGCGGCATAAGTACCTCAGACCCGTCCGGTCGCACACCGGAGTGTGGCTTTTCGACGTAAGAAGACTTCAGTCTTCTAGCAGATCCCAGGGGATGTTCGAGTTTTGCCTAGTGCGGGTGTTATTTTTGCACTTCATCATGCTATGCATCGATGTATCAACTTCCAGTAAGTACTTCAGCGGCACCGATCAGAGGGGATAACCGGAAATACTTACGTGCTAAACGCACCGAGTCGGGAAGGAGTTTTAAACTTTCCGAGCTTTCCGAGTACTAGGTTCGCTCACGTTCGTAGTAGAAGACAAGAAATTGATCGATACACTCAGCCAAGGAGACTAGAAGACTATCATTATCCGAGTACTCACTACTTGCAATTCTGAAGGGCTGAACGTTCCGAGAGGCTAAGTACGCTAAGATAAGATAAGATCATGGCCAGCTCCAAGATCTGAGTGCAAAGTTACTCGAGTCCATATCCCCGCTCTTTTCCATCCATCTCACTGATCCAAAACGTGAAGCGTCGGCGATGCATAGGATGTGTATCGACTAGGAGAAATATGAAGAATAGGCCAGGGTGTCCGCCCGATGTCATATTTTTGGCCATAGATGGGGCGAGGCCGGTGTGGACTTCAGTGGTGCGAGCTGCGAGCAAAGTGAGTAGCATGATCATGCAGACTTTGACTCGACTCCCCACGACCATCCGCCCTCGAGCCCTCTTCCCACCACATCCTCTACACACAACCATCCGACGAAGTATCACGATGACCACAATCGCCCAGCCGACGTCGGACAAGATCCAGATCCTCGCGCACGTGCAGTACGACGCGCCCGATGCCCTCTCCCCCTCCACCGTCGCCCCCGACCCGCTCGCGCAGTTCCGCGCTTGGTTCAAAGCCGTCTCTACACGCGGCAGCGTGCGTGAGCCCGAGGCAATGACCATCTGCACCGCGACCGCGGCCGGGGTGCCGTCTGCGCGCGTCGTGCTCCTCAAGCAGGCGGATGCGCGGGGCTTCGTGTTCTACACGAACTACACCTCGCGCAAGAGCCGCGAGCTGACGGAGAATCCGAATGCCGCGCTCGCGTTCTACTGGCGCGAGGAGAGCCGCCAGGTGCGCGTCGTGGGCCGCGCAGAACGGGTTACACGCGAGGAGAGCGAGGAGTACTTCCATAGCCGCCCGAGGGGCTCGCAGGTCGGTGCCTGGGCGAGCAAGCAGAGCACGGTCGTGCAGGACGGAGAGATCCAGGCACGGGCGGAGAAGCTGAAGGAGAGATTTGGCGCGGGCGAGGTTCCGCTTCCAGAATTTTGGGGAGGCTGGAGGATTGTACCCGAGTACGTTTCTATTTTTTCTTTCCGGTGGCAATATTTATTCGTGCTCATCAAATATATGCAGTGAAGTCGAGTTCTGGCTCGGAAAGCCATCCCGCCTGCACGACCGTGTGGTTTACACCCGCGTCGAAGGGTCCTCGGACGATGCCCCTCAGTGGAAGGTCGACAGACTTGCTCCTTGATGGGCTCGCACCACTGCCAACATAAACAGAAGTCATGTACGTTCATAGCGCGACGAATATCTGTAACATTGTATAAGAATAGGTACGGCCCTCCAGGAAAGCCTGCCCACGGTACTCATCCTTACACGGAACTGGCGGCAGGGAGTTGGACAAGCTGCATGGCATCCTTCTCACTCCGTGCCTTAGACTGGGACGCTTGTGCGACCGTCTGTAGGGCCTATAGACGGTCGCATAAGTGTATATATGGTACAATTCACACGTATATGCTTGCGTCGTGCCAGTGTCCTACTCAAACCGTGACCGCTCGAACGAACTGGAGACTGACATCGCAGTAAAGCTGACAATATTCATACACGAAGCCACTTGGCTACCTGCCCCGAGTCTTTCGTAATCAGTCCTGTCAAAACCTTATCGTTAATGTGTCCAGGAGGCTGAGGAACACACGACGATTCGAGTTGTCGAGACCGGCGGCCCAACAGCTGCATCCTCCACTTCGGTCATGATAACGGCTTTCACACCATGGACCGCTGCCACTGTCCTCTGCTCAGGATTCATGAGGGGATTCTTTCGAACGCGGAACGTTGACCCGAGTAGATATCGTGTCGCACTGCCGTCTCGCCCGCGTTCTGCCAGTACCAGTTCCGCAAGACCCTTTATAACGACAACCATGTGCCAGCGTTGGAGGTAACTTGAAACTGCCGCGTTAGTACAAGGCGTTCCGAAGCCCCAAACATCAACCTGAGTGCAAGAAGTTTCACAACGATCTGTCAGTATGTGAAAGCGTACCTAACGATGTTCAACCATCTCAGGTGAAATTCAGCCATCGCCGTCGGCCACGGACCTTGTTGACCAATCACCGTCTCATCGTTGACACAACACAGAAGTGTGTTCTCCCGCGCGCACGGAGTTGGAGGAGGGAGGAAATATCCAGAAGATCACAAGGAACCATACATGCACGCCAATACGCTACACATCCGTCTCCAACGACGCCATAACGCTCCAAAAATGCGCATCCGTCCCACTCGGGCCATACTCACACACGCAAGAATACACGCTGCGCCCAGTCTACGACGCTAATTAACTAATACCACGTCATCCACCCGCTGTCGGAGTACTCCTGGTTGAGCCACTTCAGGTTCTGCCCGAGCCCATGCCCGAACCCAGACTGCATCCCCACGCCCATCCCGCCCCCACCGCTGCCTATCGGCAGGTACGGGTCTGTCTGGCACCCCGACCGTTCCGCCGACACGCCGAAGCCCGTCCCGTTGCGCTCGCCGCCAATGCCCCCCGGGCTGGGTATGAACTGGTGTAGCGGCCCGCGCGTGAGGATCGGGTCGTTTGGTGGCGGGGTCGTCGCGATCGCCTCTTGGAACGCGTGGACGAGCATCGGGTGCGCGACTGCAAAAGGGAGCGGCGTGACGTCTGGGTCCGTGCTTGGTCCGGATGTGGAGACGTAGAGGCCCGCGCGCGTCGCGAACTTGCACACCTCGTCGTCGCTAGGCTCACACTCAGGCTGGTGCGTCCCGTACCGGCTCTGCAGGTAGTGCGAGCGCGAGCGTTCAAAGAGGCCCTCGAGAATCGGCTGTGTGTGTGCGTGGTGGGAGAAGATTGAGATTCATACGTCAGGGACGGCGTGCGGGCGTAGAGGGCCGAGATCTAGGACTGACCAGTGATTTCGCGGCGGTCGGGCATCGATCGCTGACGTCCGTGTACAATCGGAGCACCTTCGCGAACTCGAGGAGGGCGTTCGATGTCATCACCGAGGGTGGCGCTCGGCAAAGCAGCAGGGACAGTGCCATCTGCCAACGAGGCATTCAGTACGGGGTGAAGAAGCGAGCGACAGCCAGGAACTTACGGCAGCCGAAAGACCCTCGAACCATAGAATCTGTTGCCTCACGGAGTACTCAGGCTGCTGCCGGTAGTACGTCTCGAGGCCCCGCAGAAGGTTGAGCGACGCCTGGTACACGGCAACCACAGAACACGCGTATTTGTGGTTGGCCCAGAGCCCTTCGCTGAGCGCCAGTGTGAAGTACTGCCGGTGCAGGTTGAGGATGGCTGAAATTGCGTGAGCTGCGAGGAAATAGAGCGGGTCCGAGTTCGCACGCACCGACGTCTCGTGTCATGTTCGTCCACATTTGGACGAGACAAAGCCCGTTCCCGGAGGAAGGCCCGGGGGAGACCTGCATGAAAGAAGGAAGCTGGAACTCCCGAACGCGGGCATCCAGGGCCAGCACCTCCGTGTAGGGCGGAGGGTTAGGCGAGACGACCGCCTCGAGAATTGAGCACAGGCACTGGGTTGTGAAAGTGTAATGCCACCGTTGATCTGCGTTGACAGCGAGATTAGGTTCGTGGCTAGATCGGAAGTGGGAACGCCGTGTACTTACAGATCTCCCGCGGACCTTGTGGTGGGTATTCGCTGCTGGTCGGAGGTTCGGTGTCAACGTATCGTAACGCGATAGAAGGGGGTCGTCGCAACATCAGCGCCTTCCAGCGACAACGTCGGAGTTTAGCCAAGGTGAAGAACGAAGAAGGCAATGATGCGCACCAAACGGTGGTCCACGTTGAGCATGCACCACAGGAGCGTCTTCCGTTTATCCAGTTCCTCCGGAATCACCTTCGAGCGGCTCGTGTTTCGGTCTGGCGTCAGAGGTGAGCGGGTCGTGCGGCTAGACATAGCGCGGTGCGATACTCACGGAGGCCAATCTGTCAGGCGGGAATAGTTAGCGGACAGCTTGTACAGGCACATGCAAGAGATTTACGTACACCCACGGCGAGTTTGCTTGCTATACCCTGTTAGAGCAACTGTCAAAACCCGGTGTTCTTCCAAATATGTGAGAGATGATTACCAGCACTGTCCACCCATACTCGATCGCTTCCTTTTTCTCCACCGAGAACATAGTCAAGTAGCGTGACATGTAGAACTAACAAAGTTGTCAATGACGCGCCAAACGTAAGCATTCGCAGGACGAGACGCACCAGCGCGTTGATCGCATCTATACTCGGTTCGTCAATTACCGAAGTCTCACACAACGCCGCCCTGGAGAGATGATGATAGCGTTCTGCATCTCCGACCCATGACTGGTGACTTCGCCGCTGGTCCACACATGTGCCGATGGCGAGGATGACGAGGAAGTAGGATAGCCTATGTGGGTTGAGGGTGGCGACCGAGCAATTGTATACGCTGTGAACCATGTTCGGCACCCCATCGCTGCCGTCAGAGTTCTGACTGTATGTCGAGGTGAGTCAGCGTCACGTCGTAAGATGCCGCGAAGCACAAGGTTGAACATGCTTCAAAAAGGAAAAGCGGCGGACGGCGGAAACAGACGCGAAGAAGAGACGTACTGCCAGGCTGCGTGCTCCGCCGCTTGTTCGCACAGATACCGAGCCTCGGCCTGTGTGGGCAGCATCTCGACGATGCGTTGACGGTGGTTCGGGTTGAGCTCAAATGTGATGGCGCTTGGTGAGGGGAACTTGTCGCTGACTTGACGAATATCCAGTGGAATTCCGTAGTCATCGTAACCTCCGTTGAGGTAGGCAGGTGAGAGGCTCTGGCGCTGGACAATGAATGTCAGCGCAGATTCGGAAAGGCAACTTGCAGATGCCTACGTCGTCTCTGAGCGGAGAACTAGACGGTGGACCGGGGTGGAATTCGTTTCGTTGGGCCTCGGCTGCATTCTGACCCTCTACACCGAACAAGTCGGCCGACTTCTTGATCAGCAACAGGTCGTCCCGGAGAAGGCTGTGGTTGGGCTGAGTTTCTCCAAGAGCGTCCTCGAGCTCGCGTATGCGGCCGCTCATAGACTTGATCTTCTCGTGGAGTTGTTCCGTGTTTGCCAGGATGAACCTGACCGGGAGCGTAAGTTGCTGCGTTTGCCCGACGCCAACAACAGAAACCAACCTGCTCCCTTTACCACCGGTAAGAGCGCCATCTGGACATATCTCTGCACAGCCTCGCTTGCAACAGGATTGGCAGGGGAAAACACGATCACACTATGTCGGCAATGTGAGAAGAGCGCGGGAACGGCCTGACGCGTCTTAGACGGACCTTCAACTTCAACCTGACGGGACGAACGGAGGGAGTGAGTCGCACGCCGCGTGACAGACAATGGAGACGCACCTCCTGCATTCCCCACATGAAAGAGGCCGTTTCCTGTTCTTCTTAGAGGCGGCGTCCGCCGCTCCGTCCTGGTCGGGGATTCCGGCTCCGCTGGGGCCAGGCTGCGAAGGGAGAAACGCGGAGGGAGGCGGGGGGTTGGATACGCGGGGACGCTTGGGGAGCGGGGGGTAGTCCCCACGGGAGGGGTCGTGGACGGGGTGCAGCATGGAGGAGGAGAGAAGGAGAGGTGCGTTCGGCGGTCGTGCACTCACTGACGGAGACACTGCGCGCGCGCCAACAATGCCGAAAAGAGCGGACATGAGTCCCTCCGAGGCTGCCTCCCCGTTAATTTCCTTTTATTTTCCCCGACAAGTCTATCCGCCGGACTCCGATCGCGGCCCCGAGTCTCTCGCCCCGGCGCTCCCGGCCCCGCGTGCCGGCCTCTCCTCCGCCATGATGTTCCCTCGTCCTGCTCGCATCCCCTTCCGTCTCTCTCCCCTCTCCGTCCCCCGCCCGCCGTTCGCCAGGAATGCGAGCAAGAACTCGAACCCATGGCCCGACGTGCAGGGCTCTGCTGACGACCAGCCCAAGGTGCGGACGTGGATGGGCAAGGCGTCCCGCATATCCAACTTCGTGATCATACCCAGTACGTGCTCTGCTGGCGGGCTCGGCATCGCGTCGCCTCGTTTGATACTTCGGTGGGGCAGCTGTCCTGCTTTACGCAGTCTTCTACGCCGATTTTGGAGAGCATGAACACGTCTTCCAGCCGGTCAGTTCTCTGCCACTCCTGTCAGTTGCCCGCTGATATCATCTGTCCCGTGCAGCCGAGGCGATGGCTTCAGGCGCAGAAGGCGTCTTTCTTTTCCCTCTCCCCCGAGGAACAAAAGCTCGCCGGCGTCGCACCGGCGAAGCCAGCGCCATCTGACGATAGTACGGGTGCTGAGCGACCATGGTGCGTGTTCCTGCACGCTCGCGTTCGCACCGTCTCTGAGAAGGCCACTAGATTTCTCCGCCTCCCTCGGGGATGTGCTATCAGCAGCATCATCAATTGGTAATGTCGCATACCCTTGCTCAGAGCTAGTACTCGGCAAAGCGCTACATCGGCTGAGTAGTACGCATTCCGTGTCGTTCGGGCCCACGCAAGTGTGCTGCATCTGGCAAACTGTGCCCCACTCTGGAATGAGATCTCCGACCGACGGCCGTTCGCCGAATCTATGCGTGTACGATGGGCGCCCGCTCATTCTCAGGCTGTTCGTCGCGCATGTTCCAGGTGCGGCGTTATGGTGGGTTTTTACACATCGCAATTGCAAAAGGTCGCGCGAAGCAAGCTCTTCTCCGGTTTGTCCCCGGTGGGTTCGAAGATCATACGAAATTCTTTCCATTCGCAGGATCAAGCGAGGATCCTTCACGGAATGCCGGCCGGCCGACACCCCTATGCCACTGAACATGCCGCCGGACATCGACACTCTGCGCCCGCCGAAAAGCAGGAGGTATTCATGAAAAGTAGGGTTCCGACGTGCCGTACAAAGATCCTCAACTATCCTATCGCTCCGATGGTTTGGACAGGCACAGAAGCCTGCCAATCAAGTCGTCTACTCATCGTATTGGTATGTTATTTATGTTCGCGGTTCCTCAATTCGCCATCTCCACTTCATTGTTGGCGAAAGCCACGCACACGCGTATAAAGAGCCGGCCCTGTCGGAGCGTATTTGCTAGGGCCCTCGGAAACTTACCTATAGTCCTTCGACCTCGTCATTCGTGATGTTAGTCGCTTACGCTGCACATCCTTCCAGTATGCATTGCATCAGTCGCCGCTAGTGTTCGCGGAGTGTCTGCGGACTTTCGGCTGCTTCAACGCACAGCTTGCCTTTGACGTCGAACTCTCCCACCGTGTTCCAGGGCGAATCCCGGAGTAATACTTTTCATTATCGCTCTTCCGAAACCCGGGACGTAAACTCACGGCGTTCAATGAAATAGGCGTGACGACGGCTATACATAGGACTTAAGTGCAACTAGCCTCGACGTCGCGCAGTTCTGATAAGCCGACGGAACCGCTCGCGCCGGTTGTGGCTGGTGAGGTGCATGTCTGACTGCGTTCAAGTCTTAATGCACGCCATCATGCTGACCCCCGCCTTGCAGCTCGCCGGCTTCACCTGGTCTACAAATATGCACAGACTCGAGAGGTGACCTCGAAGCGTACAAACTAAACCTTGCAACGTCAATGCCAGCCTAACCACGACACCGCATCCACAAGTTTATCGGTTTATCGACCCAAAAACAACACGAAATCCCAGTTTCGTAACTATCCATCCATCCGCGAATCTGCGCACAACACCTCCCTAACTCCATAATGCAAGCGCAGCATCTTGGCATCTGGGCGGCACCGCCACGAGCCACTTCATCACGCGCGCAATGCACCCGCCGCTCCGTGCCAGTCGGTCTCTACGGCGGCGCCCCGTCGACGGGTATGCCGAGCGGGGGCGAAGCACTGAGGGAGATGCGTCTGCGGTCTGTCCCGCGCGGCGCGACCCGACCGAACCGCACGTCGTCGCTGGGCTCGGTGCCAGTGGTGGGTGTACCTGTGGGCGAGTCGATCGGATCCGCGGTCTTCGCCACCGCCTTGCTTCGTTCGCCCTCATGAAACGCTGAGGACGCGGCGCCGTAGTAGTGCCACCCGGAGGTGCGTCGTGTGCGTACTCGCGCATGACGCGCATCACGTCGGCTTGCTGGTTTCTCATCGACATCCCCAGCTCGCTGATTGCTCCGTTTGATCCACCGGATAGGTTACTGAGGCGCCCAACGCAAGTCCGTGTGGTTTGACGCTCCCGGAGCGCGGCCGGATAGGTACTCGGACACCAGCCGCAGCATGCGCTCAACCGAGCTTGCTCTCATCCTCGCTTCACGCGCACGCTCTCGCCCTCGCCCCCAACGAGTTTAGTTCCGGACGCCCATCCCCCGTCAACGCTCCCCTTTGCAGCAGCGCGCCCATCGCCGTCCCCCTGTACATCCCCCCTGCCGCTCGCCGCTCAGTGTTCGGCCTTCTGTTCATCTGTCGTCCCAGACGCCCATGGTCCCCCCTCCCCAACTGCGCATGCGGCGGAGCCAGCGCGTACGTCCGGTAGCCTTCCTCCGACGCGCACTTCTTGCATCCCTTCCGGCGCCTGCCGTGTGTCCAGCCTCGAAAGGCTAACCGCACTTCTATATGGCTCAGAGAGGGGACCGCATGCTCCGACGGGGGCCACATCTCACTTCCGCGCCCCTCGCAGCCTGCGATGATGCGCCGCCGGTGCCTGGGGCCATGCGGAGGCGACCCTCGCTAGCCTCGCGCCTCGAGCGGGCTCTTGACCGGGAGGGCTGCGACGCGGCCGTTTCGGGAGGGAAGTTCATATAGAAGCACGGGCTGGTGCGCTCCTGGTGTCAGGCGTGGTGCGGAAGCCTTCGTCGCGAGGGTGCGACTCGGGAATGAAGCCAGAAGCACGGGTGGCTGCGTGGGCTGCGAGCGTGTGTGGCTTGCGTTCCGTGAAAATGCGGGCCGCTCGTGCTCGGTCAGGCCCAATGTGCTGTCGCCATTACCGCAAGCTGCCTGAGGTTCGTTTTGAAAGCCCCTATGCTTCATTGGCGTGTCCTACCGCGCGCTGATCATCACACTGCGCAGACGTAATAGCTGGCCACGTCGGGCTAGATATTTGGGGTATGCATCGCTTTCTAGTGCACAGGCTTGAAGAGCTTGAAGAGCTTTTACCACACACGCGCTTGAAGTATGCTCGCCGGCGGACCGCCCGCTCGCCGGGACACATTAGGGCACCACTGGCACCAGGCTAGATGTGATCCCGGCGAGTCTTCCGTGGCCCACAATGGCAGTTGCCTGTGCTGCCTCCGATTACTAGCGTTAAGTATGTTGACTCGAAATTTGACGGTGCCGAAACGCCTGCTACTGACAGCACGTCTTCGAAATGTACGAAATGCGAGGGCCGAATATGCGGAGAAGCATACACTTGGCACTTCTGCAACCCCGCAGACAATTACGAGAGAATAGGGGTCATCGAGTTGAATCCTCTGCTATGATGATAATCGGTACTGACATACGCAGTACGTGGACACATCGACACACAGCTACTAGGAGCGTGTAAACCCCTAGCAGCGTTTACTAGTCACGGGGATCTACGCTATCCCGAGAGTGACCGATCTATACGGAGACATCCTACTTTCCTGGCGCACCCTCGCTGCGATCCTTATATCGGCTTCTACGTGAGATGCCGCTCGTGATACCGCGCCCATATTATCAAAATCTTAGCGGAGACGTCATTACCACTCCTTCCACCACGTTTTCGCTGGTTTGACATCTCAAAAGAAGACTAAATACAAATACGATGGCCCGTGCATCTCCGGCTGCAGTACCCTCCTCGGTCGGAGACGAACGGGTACAATATAGCAGAGCTATAACTGCGCTGCGAGGGTCAATATCACCTTCCCATGTACTCCTTCGTGACCGTTCCGAGCCTCACACGAGTTGGCGCTCCGATCCGGCCTATCAGCGGGTTCGGTGAGAGCGCCTAGGCTGCCTAGCTTGCCCTGAAGTAGCTCGACTTTATACAAGGAAAGGCGGGCAGGGTGCTCATATAACAGAAGAGAAGAGGTAGTGTATTCGCAGTGTAACAATGTCCTTGGGTGCTTGAGGGGACGAGGAGGGAGGAGAGTGCTTGATGGATTGCGAGCCCTGTGATTGGCTGGGGAGCAAGCCTAGATAGGGAAGGTGCTGTGGATCATCTGCACTGCATTTAACGCCCACTTGACCCGTACCACGACCAGTCGCGACCTGCCTTTTAATGGCGCGAGCGGTCGTTTCTGACTCATCTGCGTATCCAGGTCGCAAGCAGGGGCTAAAACGTGACCAGGTATTCCGAATGATCAAGTAGCCAATCGCATCGCCAAGGCGCGAACTCTAAAACACCAAGCGGTCGCCCTCGGGACGGTTCTCGGAGCGTTACGGACTGCCTGGATGCGAGCATTTATATAGCGATGCAGTTTCAGCGCCTTCATAAATCATTGTGCACCACCTCCATCCAACATTTCTGCCATGTACACCCCACTCTCACCCGTCGCCGTGGGTAGGATGCTGCCCACTTCGATGAGGGCCTTCCCCCATGCTCACCGCGCCCTCCTCCGTCCATGCTCCGCCGCTATTTCCAGGCGCTCTATCGGGTCTTCTGCTACCCCCAAAATCATGACGGCAACGAAGACCAGCGAGAAGTCGCCGCTGGGTGCGGGGACGGAGGGTCCACATATCAGTATGTCTTTATTTCTGGGTCCATGCTGTCGTCCAATGAGCGCTGAGCGCTATGTCAGAGGACTTGCCCCCGCAAGCGCCCGTTGCCGTGAACGTTGCGGACCACAACATCAAAGGGGACTGGGTTCTCTTTCATCCCGTATATACCCACGAGGAGCTTCGCTCTGTTGAGGTATGCATAGACCGTTCGTCGATCCTCAGCATTCCTTTCTCATGTGCGACCGTAGGTACTGCACAGGCAGGCCAAGACGTTTTCCGATAAACTCGCATATTCATTCGTTCGCCTCGCGAGGTTGGTGTATGCACACTCGGTCCCAATTCGTCAGAGTCACTCACCTCTTTATCTAGATGGGGCTTTGACTTAGTCTCCGGCTACAAACATAAACCTCTCCCACCTAATGCCAACGCGATGTCGTTGCAGGAGTTGCAGGACGGTGGCTACGTCATGAACGAGGCTCAATGGCTGAAGGTAAGCAGGACTCAGTAACACACGGTCGTATGGAAGCTTATGCACATGCCCCGCAGCGTATCCTCTTCCTCGAGAGCATTGCAGCCGTGCCGGGCATGGTGGCCGCTGCACTCCGTCATCTGCGCAGCGTGCGCCTGATGGTATGTGTTCGCAGGTAAATGCACGGATGGTCAACCTCATCTACCGTCTACAGCAACGCGATAGCGGATGGATCCATACGCTTCTCGAAGAAGCCGAAAACGAGCGGATGCACCTCATGTGAGTACGCCTTGTTCGCGGTATCATAAGCCCGCCACTTACGCTTTGTACAGGACATTCATGACCCTCAAGAACCCATCCATCCTGTTCCGGGCCATGGTCATTGCCGCGCAAGGCGTCTTCTACAACGCTTTCTGTGAGCGCTGTCCTACGCCGTGAATTCTCCGTATCACTAACGCGAACTCCCAGTCCTGTCCTACCTCATTTCCCCCAGCACATGCCATCGCTTCGTCGGACACCTCGAAGAAGAGGCGGTCATCACCTAGTGAGCTCCGTTATCCCGCCCTTTCCTCCACGTGCTCACCACTCCCTCAGTACCCGCTGCATCCAAGAAATCGAAGCCGGCCGCCTCCCTAAATGGTACGTCCACCCCTTCCCCGCATCCAAGATTCACTCACTCACACCCTCCCCGCAGGGCTGACCTCCCCGCGCCCGAGATCGCGAAGGACTACTGGCGTCTCGGCCCAGACGCGAAGTTCCTCGACGTTATCTACGCCGTGCGCAGCGACGAGAGCACGCACCGCTTCGTGAACCACAGCCTCGCGAACCTCAAGTACGAGTCCGACGTGAACCCGTTCGCGCTCCGCGAGCCGGGCATGGACGTCAAGGGCACGCACATCTGGTGAGTCTCCGCGGTTTTGCTCGTCTAGTGTGCCAGTGCGCAGGATGCTGATGTATGTGTGTGCGTGCGACGCAGCTTCGAGCGTGAGGACTCGACGAAGTATATGGAGGAGTCGGCGAAGATCTTGCAGGAGGCCGCGCGCAAGGGCGAGTTGTGAGCTTCGCCGCCGCCGCTTCGCGCGATTCGTGGTTCGGTATATTTATACTCAGTTTGGCTACGTAATCCCCCTCGCATGGACCTGCACATCCTTATCAACTTACACCCCACTCAAAGTACTGTACTAACACACCTATATATCACGATCCCTGCCCCGACACCTTGAATAACTGCCGACATTGCGTTGCGTCAGTAGCCAGATCCATTTCCATTCATTCGCGTGGTCATAACAAACAGCATGTCATAGAGTAATATACAGATTCCGCAACCTGATCCTAATGACGAAAAGATGCAGCAATAAGAGACGTTATGGAAGGCGGCCGTCCGTGCTTAAAGCAAGGCGTCCACCTCGTCACGGAAATCCTGGGAAGACGGGGCGGAGAAGAAGTCGGCGGCATCGTAGGCGGCGACGATGCCGACGTCCAGCGCGGGCGGCGGTGGGGGGTGCGCGATTATTGGGCGGGGTATGGATGGCCCTGGCTCGTCGACAGGGAGCGGGAGCGGGGGCTGTTCCAGGGGTGGTGGGACGAGGGGTGGGAAGTCGGCTGCAGAGGCTAGATTTGGTTCACGCAGGGGCGCGGGCACGGGCGCGGGCACAGGAGCTGCATCCGCGGCGTCGGCAGGAGCAATAAGGTGGTTGACTAGGAGGAAGCGTCACTAACATGCGCTACTGCAAGCTGATGAAGAGTACTCACACTCCTTCGCATGGGCTGTTGGGTCGGGATTGCGCCATAAGTACGCGATACGAAGCCCTGAGAACGGTGATGACACTCACCATGATCCTTCTGTCTAGGGCATTGGCCGCCCTGAGCACAATCCGGACGGGCCATGACATGCTCTTCAAGGAAACCCTTCTTGCGTTCTCGGATCCACCAATCCCGGAGGCCGTACAACAGCACCTCCGCGGAGCACATTCTACATATCCTCGTCCGCGGTGCATTGGGATCCGGGTCGATGCCCCCAGGGACAGGGTGGAGATCCATGAAGAGGTCCAGTTCGATGAGTGGCGCAAACCCCCGTGGCTGGGTTTGCATATGCGCGACAATCTGTTGAAGATTGCACGAACGTCTTGGTGCGATGCACTGGTGGAGATGCTGTGGGACGTACCTCTCGGTATATGTGCCTTGGCGAGAGGCCTTGCGCAGTCAAGTAATCCAGCATGATGTCGACCTCGACCGTGTTGCCGTCGAAGCAGTCGTATACCTCGCCGCATTGGATCAAATCACTCAGATCCGAGAAGCCATGCGGATGCTGTATCGCGAGAGGCGCAGCGATGCATCGCTGAGGAATGCCAATTCCGCAAAATGAGACTTGACAGAAGTCGCATCGGGTGGTAGTCGGCGCGGCTAATGCAAGAACATTCTCACTGTAAACACTAATCAGACGGGCGAAGATCATAGAAGGTATTCTTCTACGTACCAATTTCCGCAGACACCATGACCGGGAGGGTTCCCGTCATCGACTGGCCAGCCATGAGCAGGATCGGTATCGGGATCTACGATAGGTTGAGGACATCTCCAGCCCCATTGGTTTCCGGGTAAGCAGTGTGGGCAAGGCCTGAGATAAATGCCGTTGGATGCTGGCACGTTCGGCTCGGGCGAGGCCTGTCTGGGACTGGGTATCTGCGCAGCAACGTGAGTAAATGACTATACTTGAGAAAGCGTACGCGTACCCTAAGATGTGCGCCAGGTTGATAAATGGCGTCTGCTTGCATCCGCTCGGAAACTGATCGAGCCTTTCCCGGTACGTGACGCAGGAGAGTATCTACTACTGTCTGGAGAGGCCGGGAGAATGCGACGCTCGTAGACACAGTTCTGCACGCGGGGCAGCTTGTACCACCATTCTGTGAAGCTGACGCGTCAGCGCATCGTTTCGGAGCAATGGATGAGTCAAGAGGGCGCATATGGAGTCTCCATGAAACACGCAATTACTCAGGCGTTGGAGGCTGGTCGGCTGATAACCGAGCACGGTTCGAACAAGTGAGATTTGAAGGGGGACACTCACCCGTATCCATAGAATGACACAGCTGTAGACATGTACTGACCTTGAGCATACAACGCTTCATATCATCACGCACAACGCCACTCACCTCCCACAAAAGAAGTGCTGACATGGCGCGACGACCACAGGCCGATATACGATCGCCGAGCAGCACCCGCACTGCAGCTCCTCCTCCAGGTTGTCCGCAAGGGCCCCAGTGCTGTCCGCACTCGCGCCGCCGACTGCCACGTCTTCCCGCACCGGACTGCTCCTATCCTCTCGTATTCTCTTGCGGCTTGTCTCACCATCCGGCACGTCCTCGAAGGCTTGCGACGCGCTGCGCTTCAGAGGCCCAGTGGCGCTCGGGGAAAACGTCTCGGGCGGTTCGATCTGGCGAGCTCCGGGGCCGTCTCCCGTCGCGGAATCGGATACGGAGACGTCCATGTTAACACAACAGCAACTCTTTCGCAGCGATGGGTTCCCCAGGTGAGATGGTGGTCAGTGGCTAAGAGAGTCCGATAATTGTGACCGCCTAATTAGGGTTGGATACATCGTAAGCGCCCGTCTCACGATGTGATCGGGAGTGAGGTGCTCGTGACCCGCATAAGCGCTCTTACGTGGACGCGACGCGTTTAATTTGAGTCGCGACGGCGACGCGCCGAACGCGATCTTCTCTCTCCTTCCTTCTACGACCTGGAATTTGACGCGGAATCGCATGGTCTTTGTCTGGCTGTGAACCCATGCTGCGGCAGCGGACCTTTGAAACTTACAGGTTGCAGAGCCAAACGGAGCACGCCCCCGCAAACCCATATCATTATGGTTGTTGCACTGCGAGCAGTGGTGGCAAGTGATCGAACCTTCTTCGCAACATCATATGCTAACGCGAAGTATATCCAGGAATGGTTGTGTCTAGCTAGAATCACGATGGATGTCACAGTATACACGGGCCATTACGATGCAAACACGTACTTCTGCGGCAGTTCTGCCAGATCAAGCGCTAGAAGCTATCGGTGAACTCAAGAACCGACGCTGGTTCGGCGTCCCGCATTGCAGCAAGCACGGACTCTGGGGGCTCGCCCGACTAGAAAGTGTGGAAGTATGCAACCAATGAACCATACGCGGAGCGTCAGGGTCGCGTCCGCAGTCCTGGGGCCTCACTGGGTACCGTCTAGCTGGGTGGAGTGCGTATATGGAGCCCCCCATCATACGCAGACACCCTGCCTCCATCTGCGACCAGATGGAAATCATGGACACAGCATCCTTGCGCGACTCGCAAACAAAACATCTCCTTCCGCGCCCGATGTTATTGTGGCTGGACCTCGGATGATTGTGCTCGTAAGTCGAAGCGAATCAACTTTGAGGTAACACGTCTCCATATGGAGGTCCTTCCGGCTATGATTCCGGGGTCTCCGTCTACACGACTAGGCGATCCTGACGAAGTGTTCGGTATGGATCCGAGAGGTGCGTGTCCTGACGTATAGCTCTTGCTCGTGTACAACGTGATCTGACCGTCGAGTTCTAGAGCATACGTCGTGCAAAGAGCCTGAGGTGGTTCTCGCTCTCATCCGCCGAAAGGGGCCAACTGACACACATGCCATACGTGTCTCGCTCTGTCGCCCCGGTCGAAATCACCCCCACCGTCTTCCCGTGCACTGTCGCAGCAATCTGCACTTCTGGCGCTGACGCCGACCTGGATGCTGCCGCAACGACTGCCAACGCACTTCACTCAATGCGTTGTTGAACTGCCTGGTAAGCTCTCCCTCTAGACCGCAGCCCGCAATACTAACCAATCACCCCCCCTCGCCAAGTGCGCGCAGCTGCCATTACTCTGCCTCATTGTGCGGCCACTCCACGATCAGGCCGTTTCGCCCGCGGAGACTGGGCGAGGCCATGCCCGTGGACGCCAGCACGGCCATGCTTCGGAGCGAATGCACACTGCAATGACACCAGAACATTCCCGGAGCGCCCATTTCCCGAGCGTCGGCTTCGGTTAGGGTCCGGCCCGTCCCTATATAGCCCCGCACAAGACGAAGGATCCGCTCCATCCGCCCTCCCCAGCGATCCGTCTCTTGCTTTCGTCCCCCAAGCTTCAGACAGCCTTTCTCCTACCCCTCACACCTATCCCCCGCTTTACGAACCGACTCACGACCATGATGTTCACTTTCGGCCAGCTTTCCGTCTTCACCTTCCTCCTGTCCCTGTTCGCGGTCGTCAGTGCTCTCCCGCTTGCGCTTCGCGATGTTTTCGTGCCTCCAGTCACCTACCCGCACGCGGGAACGGTCTGGAAGGTCGGCCAGCACCACAACGTCACCTGGTGAGTTTTCGACGGTTAATCCAGACAAGGCTTCGGCGCTGACCATTGCCCGTACACAGGGACACCACGAACGCGCCCGTGAACATCACCAACAAGGTTGGGATGATTGTGCTCGCTAAGGGCGGTCTCCTTCAAGATCTCGGTAAGCATCCACCCTGGTAGTGTAGGTATACAGGAGACTTACCACACCATTCGTGCAGCCAACCCCTTGGCTAAGGACTTCGACATCCTGAAGGGTCGCTTCGAGATCCAAGTCCCCAACGTCACTCCCGGTGACGACTACACCATCGTCCGTGAGTATCTGCGTGTCCATACTTGCCTAGATCGTCCGCTGATCCCTGTGCTGCAGTGTTCGGCGACTCCGGGAACGACAGCGCCAACTTCACCATCACCGCCTAACTGCAACGCTCCTCGTGACGTCACTTCACGCCTTGTCCACGCCCCTCACGAACACCACTCATCCTGCTACTATACTTCACACATACTATTCACGGACTTCGCTTTCGGACTCTTTTCGCACACATACTTCGTGTAGATGCGGACATCACACCATTACGGACTCATTCGGACTAACGCAGTCGTGTAGCAAAACCAATGTATTCCTGTACAACTACATGCTGCAATCAGATCGTTCCCACTACTTTGCAACGTGCTACACATGACGGGAGAAAATCGGATGTGCATTGTATACCCGCGCGTCACGGGCGGTAAAAACATGGGAGAAACCTGCGGCACGCACTTACCGCACGGTGCAAGAAGGGGAGAACACGGAGCTTGGTGGACATAAGGCGATGACGATCTGCGAATAGGAGTCAGTGCTCGGCACTCGGCAACGTCGCAGTCAAACAGTCGGTGTCTCAGGAAAAAAGGGTCGTCACTCCCGTCCGAACGAATCGAGACGGGTTGGGCTCATTAAATCATAGTTAAACATCATCGACGCCACCTGAATAGATGCGCGAGGGGCAGAAACGAAGCACCGATACTCACAGGTGAAGCTTTGAAGTGTTGGCCGACTTCTCTAGCGTTATCGCCGCGTGCGGGACGTGAGGCATGTGCCGTACCATGCATCCTCGGCGACAAGCTTCGAGGAACGCGAGGCTACCCCCGTTGCTGCATGGGCACGGGCTGCCAAGACTAATCGATGATGAGAGCACGGCGAGGAACCAGCACCATCATGGCTGATGACTTCGAGGAAAAGGGAGCGAGGGGAAGAGGGAGAAGGAGGAGACGAGGAAAGAGAAGGCAGACGCCGGAAATTTGTACGAGGGGAGAACGCGCTCACGTGAGAGGGCGCGCTACGCGAGTGTTTCCACGGTTGAACCGGTCGCCCCGTTCATCTCCTCCTAGTCCACGAATCACGCCGTCCCCAAGTCCCCCGCCGCCACCCGCAAGCCCCCGCAAGATCCGCCCATGTCGTCCTCATCGTCGTCGGCGACGACGAGCAAGCTCGTCCGCCCGGTGCCCTTCACTCCAAAGCGTCCGGCCTCCGCCACCCACCTCTCCGACGACTCGACCCGCCTCCCGCGCTCCACCACCCCGAGCGTGCTCGGGTCTGCGAAGAAGTACAAGGCCGCGCTCTCCACCGAGTCGCGCACCCGCCTTGGGAAGCCCGCTCTTGGCCTGGGCTCAGTCCCCCCGACCCCGAGTCGGAGCAAGAGCAGAGATGGCGCGCGTCCGAAGACCCCAAGCTCGCCCCGGAAGGGCACGGAGAGCCCGCTGCTCATGCCCCACGTGAGCGAGATGGATGTGAGCAGAATCGACCCGGAGGAGGCTCTCGTCGATGCCGAGACGGTTGAGCCGGGCGATATTTCGATGGAGATCGACGAAAGCATGCTGAACGGCGACTACGGCAAGGAAGACAAAGTCCTTGTGTCTATCAGGTCAGTTCACACATGAGCTCGACACACTACTTTCCCTCTTAAAGCGCACTAACGACGTTGACAGGATACGACCGACTGACAACGCCACGGCTTGGGACGTTGCGTCTCATACCCACCCGAGAACGCTCAAGCTCCAGCAACAATACTCGAAATCTGCTGCCGCCCAAGACTTCCACTTCGACGAAATTTTGACTGGCTCCGAGAACAAGCCTGTGTACAACGCTGTTGCACGCAGTCATGTATGCGCCGCGATGGACGGCTACAACGCCGTCATCTTCGCTTACGGTCAGACGGCCAGTGGCAAGACCTTCACGCTCGTGAGTCTACGCACCCGCGGTGAAATCCCCGCTCCCGTGCTCACACAATCACGTAGTCTGGAGATGAAGACCAGCCGGGTATCATCCCCCGCGCGATGAAGGACGTCTTCGCATACATCCGACGCACAACTAACCGCGAATATCTGCTGCGCTGCTCCTACCTCGAAATCTACAACGAAGCCATCCATGACCTTCTCGCACCCCCTTCATCTTCCGTCTCCCAACCCGTTCAGATCCAGGGCACCGGCCCAAATATTATTCTCACCCCCCTCCGCGAGGAGGTCGTGACGAGTTTGAAGGGTGTCCGTGAAGTCTTGCAACGAGGTGAGGGCAACAGGCGCACGGCCACCACGGACTGGAACGAGCGGAGTAGTCGAAGTCACAGTGTGTTCCGGCTCGTCATTGAGAGTCGGGAGCGAGGGAGCGGAGAGGATGGCACGCCGAGCGGGAGGACAACACCTGGTTTCAGGCCACCTACTCCCGGAGGCCCTCGTCTGCAAGCGCGAGGTGGGCGCAGCGTGCAAACATCAGTGCTGGTTTGTATCTTCAGTTATAAGTGTTGTGCAAGCAGTACTGACGTGTGTTTACGCAGAGCTTGATTGATCTCGCGGGATCTGAGAAGGCCACCTCCGACAAGGAACGAACAAGAGAAGGCAAGTACATAAACACCAGGTCAGTGCATTTCTATACGACTGCTGGTTCGTGTCACTCATCTTTCTCGTTTTCAGTCTACTCACGCTGGGCTCGGTCATCTCGACCCTCGCGGAGAATACCGCGAAGGGCAAGAGGTTTGTCGCTGCTCCTACTTCCACCGTCTTCTTAGACCTAACATAACATGAAATGCAGCGACCACGTCCCCTTCCGCAACTCCAAGCTGACCCGCATGCTCCAACCCTCCCTCTCCGGAAACGCCAGGATCTCCGTCATCTGCACCATCAACCCCGAAACGTCCGCAATCGCCGAGTCCACGAGCACGCTCCTCTTCGCACAGCGCATCAAGAAGGTGCAGCTGCACGCGCAGAAGAAGGAGGTCGTCGACACGGACGCGCTCCTCGAGCGCTACCGCAAGGAGATCGAGGACCTCAAGAAGCGCCTCTCGGAGCGCGAGGCGGACGCGCCGGTGCGCTCGCGTCGCCTCTCCGCGCGCGAGCAGCTCGACGAGAGCCGCGCGATGCACGACCTGAACTCGCGCATCAAGCAGCTCACGAAGCTCATCCTGACGAGCCAGACCGTGGACGAGAACAAGGGCGACGAGTCGCGCCCGGCGAGCCCGGCGAAGGTCGACTTCGATATGTCTCCGTATCAGCTGCAGCAGGAGCTGCTCGCGGCGCGGCGCGAGATGGAGGTCCAGTCGACGCAGATCCTTTCGCTCGAGGCGGCGCTGCTGGCGCGGCCGCAGCTGCCCCCGGATGCGCCGGACAGCGAGAAGGACAAGCTGCTCGCGGAGCAGGCGAAGACGATCCGCGAGCTCGAGATCGTCGTGAAGGGGTACGAGGAGAACCTCGGCGAGCCGCTGCGCGCGGTGCGCGAAGACGTCGAGAAGGAGTGGGCGGACCGCTTCGAGAAGGAGGTGCGGGCGCGCCAGGAGAAGGAGGTGTGGGCTGACGAGCTCGTCAAGCAGCTCGAGAAGGAGCGCAAGGTATGCGTGCTTTTATTTGGGGATGCACATGAGAGAACATAGCTGATTGTGTTCTGCGTTGTAGACGCGTATGAAGCTCGAGGAAGAGCGCCAGGCGCTCGCCGCGTTCGTCAAGAAGTTCGACCAGCTCGGGCTTGGGGGCCTCGTGGCGCCCCCACTTCCGCCCACGAAGTTCAACCCTCCCATGCCCACTCCCGGCGGTGCCGCGGCGGTCTTCGCGCAGCGGCAGCTCAGCCGTATATCCATGCTCAAGTCCGAGCCCCCTCTGGCCCCTCTCGCGGAAACGGAGTCCCCGATCCGCTTGGGGGGCATCGGCGCCGAGCCTAGTCTGATGGAGGAGCAGTGGGAGGACATCATCGCGGACGTGAGCATCGAGATGGAGAAGACGGGTATGTCCCCGACGAAGAGCGGGTTTGTGTCGCGGAAGCTGAGCCAGAGCCCCGTAAGGGAGGTCCTGAGCCAGAAGGAAAATGTGCCCGTGTAGGCTTGTGATCTAGGAAGGAGGAGGGCGGAGGACCGTTTTGCTGCTTATTGTTCGGTACGTAAGCTCACGCTCAGGGTCACGGGTGGAGTTATTGACCGGACGGCGTACAGATTATCACGTTTTGCTTTGCACCACTCTACGCGCAGTGCGCCCCATGTATACCTATACCCTCACGACTCGATACGTACTGTACACATGACTGACCAATGCGAGCCCGGACAATTCTTGACCTCTCTCCTCCATGTTTGAGTAGCGCAGCTCCCAGACTCCAACGCGGCTAAGGTGAGGGCTTCCAGCTCATCAGACTCGCCGTCTCCTCTCGCGGCACCTTCAGCTCCAGCGGCCACTCCACCTCGCCCCCGGGCACCGATCGAAAGCCGAATTTCTCGTAGAACCGGATCGCGCGCGCGTTCTTCTTGAACACATGCAGCTGCAGCCCGCCACGCCCGATCCAGTCCTTCTGCACCGCCTCGAGCAGCAGCCCGCCGTATCCGCGCCCGCCCATCCCGGCCTTGACGAAGAACATGTCGAGCTCGTCCTGCTGCTCGTCCGCGGCCAGCGTGAATCCCCCTGTGTACTCCTGCGCCTCGGCAGGCGCGGGCTTGACGTTCGCGTACGCGACGATCTCGCCCGTGGACGGCAGCGCGAGGACGTATAGTTTGAGGGTGCGCGGGGGGAAGAGGCGCGGGCGGAGGCGCGACTCGACGACGCCGGGCGTGGCGTATATGGGCGCGTCGGAGAAGGTCACGCCGGGGATGCTGGTGTCGAGCGAGGGCATGAGTAGCGCGACGATCTGGGGGAGGTCGTCGGGGGTGCCTTCGCGGACTGCGGGTGTCTCGGACATTTCTATGGGTCGCCTGGTGCATGTGAAGTCCGTGAGTTATGCGCTTTTGTGTATGCCTGGAGGCTACTCACTGGTGAAAATACTTGCGGGGGTCTGTAAGATGATGCGCCCAGAGGGGGCAGTTCTTATATAGTCGCTGTGCCACAATGTTTCGGAAGGTGGCTAAGCTTTCGGGGCCGCACGGTGAGCACAAAGCTTGAGCTGCGCATATGGTGCACGCCGGTGACTCGTCTGGATGATCATATACATGGCTCGTATCGTATGTGTGTGCGCGCGTCATCATATATCATTCCCCATCCATATGAGCACCGACGGATGCCTGCGCACCGTGAAACAGGCATTAATTCCACCAAAACATGGGTCCGTAGTACGCGTCCTATGTAACTGCGCTGCACCACAGCAGCCCGTATTCCGACGTCATCGGGATAGGGTGGCGGAGTTCTTTGGTGGCTGCGATTGCAAAAGGTGTATTTCTTCATCGTCTTCGAAATCATAGCACTAGGAGGGCGGTACAGCGGGTTAGAAAGCACTCAGTGTATGATAGTACTGGACAAGGAGGTCTCGGAGATTGTTAGGCAGTGAATTACGCGGTAACCCTAATGACCACACATCCCGATTTGGAACCCTAAACGACGTGCACCCGTCAACGACTCGGCTCGCGGGCCACTGCAACCTGCAGCTTACTCTCGTCCGCCATGTCTGTCTGTCCACCTTATGCGCCTTTCTTTGGCTTTGCTGGCGTTGCCTCCGCCGTATGTCAAAACCTCCTTGACGCAATATGGCTGCATGCTGACCCTATGTCGGGTTTACACAGATGATATTCAGCAGTGCGTAACCTCGTTCCTCCTAATGCATGCATAACATGGAGGTTTTCGCGTAACTAGCGGTGGGGGCTGCCTTTGGCACGTCAAAATCTGGGATTGGTATCGCGGGTCTTGGGACGTTCAAGCCTGAACTCATCATGAAGGTGCGTGAATGCCTCCGACTGCCCTTTCGCTGCCAATGTTCATGCGCGTCCGCGTTCGATGGCTACAGTCCCTCATCCCCGTGGTCATGTCCGGTATCATTGCCGTGTACGGACTGGTGGTCTCTGTGCTCATTGCTGGCGGACGTGAGTGCTCCCCCACCTGCCCGACTACTCCGTAACTGAGCTAAACCTCCGCTGCCCCTTACCTCCTCGGTGCATCATCAACTTCCCCTGCGTAGTGAAACCGACGGACTACTCGCTATATGCCGGGTTCATCCACCTCGGCGCTGGTCTTGCCTGCGGGTTTACCGGTCTTGCTGCGGGGTATGCGATCGGTTACGTCGGCGACTCGGTACGTCCAATCCCCGAGACATTTGCCATACCGCTCTCTGAAGAGACAACCACCCCCGTGTCTAGTGTGTGCGCGCATACGTGTTCGAGTCAAAGGTCTTCGTTACTATGGTCCTCATTCTCATCTTCGGAGAGGTTTTGGGCTTGTACGGGTAAGTCGAGCGGGCCGTTCATCTGTGCATGCAGTCACTCACACCGCACACAGGCTGATTGTAGCACTCATCATGAACTCGCGAGCCTCGGAAGCGGCGCGTTGTCCATGAGAGTCTCCTTGGGCCTCTTGTTACGGCACATATCTTACAGCTCCTGCTACACTAGTGCCGATGGATTGCACATGGCATCTCGTTCATAGCATACATACCCGGACCACACGGTCAACAGCGCACAAACAATACATGCGGCATACCGCCGCGGTATACACAGCTCCAACACTGAGTAGACCTCTACCGCCTGGGACTCCGACTCCTGCTGCGGCTCTCGCTGCGGTAGCGTCGCTTCCTTGCGGGGCTCCTACTGCGGCTCTTGCGTGAGTCGTCCGAATCCGAGCCGGACGAACTCGAGTCTGAGTCGCTTGAACTGTCCGAATCGGAATCAGAGTCACTGTCCGACGAGGACGAGGATGCCGACCCAGAGCTAAGACGACTTGTCAGTACCCGAGGAACGTCAGACAGCAGCATGAGAACACGCACCGTCGTCTCTTCTTGGACGATCCCTCGCCCTTGTCCACGGACGACTGGCTCTTCGCGCGCTCGCGCTCCTGCTCCTTCCCCTCCAGAATGCGATTCGCGGTCCCAGGCCTAGCGTACACAGTCAGCACTCCCCTCCACAACTATCGTGCGGTGATAGAGGCACTTACTTGGACTTGAACTCCTCGGGTACCTCCACGGACGGCTTGCCCTCCGCCTTCAGCTTCGCGAGCAGCTTCGGGTTCTCAAGCATCTTCGTGCGCGACGGGCGCGTGATGTACGGGCGCGTCGACTTGCAGTCGTAGATGAAATGACCTGCCCGGCGGTGTCAGTCGTGAAGGACAGTTGCACAGGAAGTAGAACACACCTGTGCCGAGGCATTTCTGGCAGATGGTGGACGAGGTGGCGCGGGGCTGGCTAGCGGACTTGCGGTGGGGCGCGTACTTGGACATCTTTTGGAGAGCCTTTTGGTGTAGATGAAGTCAGAGGGTGCTGTGAAAGGCCGGCAGGAGAACGAGTGTGTAGACAGTGGTCACCGTTGAAGCGAAGTTGGCTTGTCCGCGCATTGCGGGGCGAATGGGTTACATTTGTTGTTAAGTCCAGCGCTAAATGTGCTTATTTATCCGCTCCACAAAATTGACAAGATATCCGGATCCCCTGCCTGCAGTGACCATCAGTGCCACCTTGTCTTCCTTCTGTCCAGCTGTGGCAGGCTGGAACTACCACGGCCTCGCCAATGTCACTGGTGAGTCACCGCTGCAGCATGGAAAAGACGACAGCAATACCGCAATACAAGTACAGTATAACAGTATAAAGATGCCCCCACGGTGGTCACGGATTCATCTACATCCTCTACCTTGAACACCGACCACCATGGGCGGAAACGCATTCAAAGCCCTCGTTCCCCATGGGTCCTTCCCGCGCATGCCGCCCCCGGTCTACAACGCCCTCAAGGCCGCGCTCTTCCCCCCTCTGAAAACCCTATACTCGCGCGTGGTCGTAGCGCGCGAAGCACCGGAGAAAGCGGACTACGGCGACCTCGACTTTGTCGTATCGGGACCACGCGAGGGCCTCACGCACGCCGCGGTGAAGGACGCGCTCCGTGCCGCACACAGCGTTCCGATGGCAGGGCCCCGGATCAGCAACTACGCGATCGCGCTGGACGCGTTCGAGGACGTCGCGCACGCTTGTAAACACTGCGAGGGCCCCTCTGAATTCGCGGGCGGGTCGACCGGGAACGTGTACTTCCAGGTGGACGTGAATGTTTGTGCGGACAACGTGCAGCTGGAGCGCACGGTGTTCTACAGCTCGTATGGCGACCTAGGGCTCATGCTCGGCCTGCTAGTGCAGACCGCAGGCCTCTCGCTCGGTATCTACGGCTTGAAGGTGCGTGCCGCAGTGCTATACGAGGCCGGGTTTGGATATTGAACTTTCACACTATTCAGCTCGCAGACCCGATCGGCTCCCCACTGCAGACGTTTTACCTCTCAGACGACACGGCGAAGATCCTCACATTTCTTGGGCTTTCCATGGAGCGGTGGGAGCAAGGCTTCGAGACGCAGGACGAGGTCGTGCGCTGGGCCACGTCTTCGCCGTTCGCCCGCGCGCTTGCGGCGCGTTTACGGTCTGGAGAGTCCAAACTTTCGTTGAAGGAGCGCGGCGAAGGTCGTCCCATGCGCCAGAAGTTCATCGACTATTTGCAGGCGGAAGGGGTCCCCGGCACCGAATCCGATTCTGGTTCTGAGCCCAACCTATCCATCTTCGCGACGCCCGTAGACCGAGCGGACAAGATCGACGCGGCGCTGCGGTATTTCGGGAAGCATGACGAGTACACGGCGATCCTAGATGCAGCGCGAGGGAGCACTCGCGCAAAGGCGATGCTGAATGGGAACAACGTCCGCGAGTGGACAGGCATCACCGGCACGCCCACTCGATTCATCCTCGACGAGGTGAAGGAACGACTAGCCGCGCGGGCGGGGAGTGCAACCGTGTCTGATGCAATGGCCGAAGCTGTCCCTGCATGGCAGCGGGCGCTGTTGGAGATGTCCAACGACGAAGTGCGCGCGCTGACTGTGAGCGTGAAGGAGGACTTGGATGCCGCGGGGAAACTCGAGTTTGACTGGCGTGCGGCAAAGGCTGCCAAGTTGGAGCGGAAGAAGCAGCAGGCCAGCGCAGCGGAGGCGGAGAAGGGGGCAGATGGCGAGACATGATATGGGGTGCAGGTTTAAGTGGTTGCCGCATTGTATACCAGATCTTTCTTCCAAGATACCTATCCTTATCTACATGTATAAAAACATACAGCCTACAGCATAGACGTCCGCACTTGAACTCTCTTGCCGAGGTCAGCATCTGGCACATAAATGAGCGGGGCGGGTCGAGGTGACGTTGATTATGTTACGACTTGCCCTTTACACCCGTATGCCACACCTCCGTCTTCAGCTCCTTACGATCCTGCTGCTGGATCCACTCGAGCACTGTGTCGACTACCTCTTCCGGAATCTATCATCAACCCGAGCGTGAGCATCACAAACGGATGCGAAATTCAGACACGTACGCCGGTGAAGTTATGATCGGCTTCTTCTACAATGCGAAGCGTATGCGTTCCCGGGCTGCGCGCGCCGTATATACGCGCGTATATGACGGCGTCGTAGGGGGGTACGACCGCATCCTTGAGACCGTGCAGGGTGAGCACATCTACGCGCGCGGGGAACTGGTCCCAGACAACGGAAGTGTCGACGCTCGCGAACTCTTCGTAGTCATCGCGGGTGATCCTAAACTGCTGTCAGTTGGCTGCAACTGCCGCAATAAGGATGAGTATTAGTTACTTTGACACGAACGGCTTGCGGGCGACCGTTGCTGTGCGGAGCACGTAGCCTGTAGACTCTAGCTCGGCCTTGTGCAGCTCTAGGTCATCTAAACGGAAGCCCACATGTTATTCGAGTGTCAGCCTGAGGATCGGTGCTTGTTTGCGCCTACCGTATATTTTCTGTGCCAGCCATAGGTAAGCACGTATTCGGTAGACATAACGGTCGTCCTACCTCCATACGATATCGTCCGGCAACATTCACATACCGGGTGGCATCCTTTGCGGCGCCATCGCGGTGTTTGCAAAGCCACAGCATGCCGACGACGCTTCCCCGCGAGTGACCGACGACCATGTCGACGACATAGCCGAACTCCTTTGTGAGGTAGTCGACGACTACTTCGAGGTCGAGCACGTCGTTGGTGAACCTGCCGAAAGCCCACGTCCCGGGGGTCTCGTGGTTGCCGCTATATTCCAAGACGAGCGGTAGCAGGGCGTTCAAGGAGGGAGCGATGAGGGTGGGGGAGAACCACGGACCGGAAGTCGAAACGGAAGGAGTCTTGGGGAAGACGATAGGCTAGCTTCTTCTGAAACAGATAGTCCTTGTGTCTGTCCGAGGAGGGCCGTCAGCGCGGTGTCGGGGGTAAGATAGCTTCATGCACTTGCCCGAGTGCGCCGTGTAGGATCTATGAACCCCATGAGTGAGTCGTGGTAGCATGACAATGTAGGTTGTTAGATACTCACCAAAGCTATCTTCCGACCCTGTGTGGGCTGGTCCGGAGCAATCTGCTCTAGTACGCCCGCTATAGCACAGTCCTTCTCATACGGATGGGGTATTGCGAGCTTCGTCGTCTTCTGAGACGTGCTTCCTGGGGGTGTTGTCATTTTAGCGCGGTCTGTGCGTTAGTCGTCGGCTTGAGGACGATGGGAGTGCGGGGTAAGGAGGGAACCCCGCTGGACTCTGCGCTCGAATGCATGACCGAGTCCGGGGAAAGGTGCTAAACCGTACCCGAGCTGCTCGGGCATCGGAATCACACCGTTCCGGCCCGGCGGGTCCGCACTAATGCCTGTCCCAACAGGGACGCGTGGGAATGTCTGCACCGAGGTACTGACGAGCGTCTGTAGCTACTCTACGCAGCTCTTACCGTCTGCTCAACATGGAGGCCCTCTTGTTCAACGTACGCGTCCTGCTACTCTCTTGGCCTCGGGAAATGCTCAAACCTCTTGCAATCTCAGGTATCTGGAGGATTTCTAGAAGGGATCGTACGAGGGTACAAGGCCGGTCTCCTTACCCAGAACCAGTACAACAACCTGACCCAGTGCGAGACCATTGAAGGTGAGTGTTGCCTTACGCGTCTTCATTTGCGTCAAGGAGCTCGAAGAATACTGAACTTCTTCTGCAAGACTTCCGGACGCAGCTGTCCGCGACAGACTACGGCAACTTCCTCGCGAATGAGCCCCTACCGATCTCCACCTCCACCATCTCGGACAAGGCAACGCAGCTGCTCGTCGACCAGTTCAACTACCTCCGGAGTAATGCTGTCGAGCCATTGAGCAAGTTCTTGGAGTACATGACGTGGGTTGCGTACCTCGGTAAGAGCTTGGCACGACGTTGACATCCGCGGCACAGATATGCGTACATGATTGACAACGTCATACTCATCATCACGGGCACGCTGCATGGGAGGAACACGAGCGAGTTGCTGCAACGGTGTCACCCGCTCGGCATATTCGACACCATGCCTGCCCTGTGCGTTGCGACAAATGTGGAGGAGCTATACCACACGGTTTTGGTCGAGACACCGCTCGGTACGTGTTCCCTCTTGTAACCGCCCTCCAAACCTACCATGAACCCATGCATGTTCACCTCGTAGCGCCGTATTTCCGTGATGCCGTGAGCGCGGCGGACCTGGACGACCTCAACATCGAAATCATCCGGAACACGCTCTACAAAGCCTACCTCGAGGACTTCGACGCGTTCTGTCAGTCGCTCGGCGGGCCCACCGCAGACGTCATGCACCGGATCCTTGCGTTCGAGGCGGACCGCCGCGCAATCAACATCACCATCAATTCGTTCGGCACGCAGCTCTCCAAGGAGCAGCGCGCGAAGCTCTTCCCGACCATCGGCCGCCTCTTCCCGGAGGGCAACAACACGCTCGCGCGCGCAGACGAGATTGACCAGGTGCGCCAGGCATGCGAGGCCGTCTCCGAGTACCGCGCGTTCTTCGACTCTGGGGGACGCTCCCACGCGAACGGGAACGGCGGCGCGAACGGGAACTCGGAGAGCACGGCGAACTTGCTCGGGGACCTGGACAGCGAGCTGGGCGCCGCGGCGGACCTGGAGGACCGGTTCTTCGTGCACGAGGTGCACCTGAACAAGCTCGCGTTCCTGCAGCAGTTCCAGCACGCGGTGTTCTACAGCTACATCAAGCTCAAGGAGCAGGAGATCCGGAGCGTGACGTGGATCGCGGAGTGCATCGCGCAGAACGCGCGCGACAGGATACACGACTTCATCCCCACCTTCTGAGCGCGAGCCGGACTTTGTATGACATGGACTGGCGTAATCATATACCTTCGTACGCTGCGAACCAACTGCGAACGCATTGTAAATGTAAGACTGTACGTATGGTTAGTGTTGAGCATGTGGTCCGAATTCTCGACTGTATGGCGGCTTTTCCAGCGTCTGCGCGCACGCTTTACATATCCGACGTACCCGGGTCACACTGTGTAGACCTCGCGATGGCGGCGTGCTCCTTCTGCTCATCCTCCTGCTACCTCACCGTCTAGCTCTGCCCTCCGGTTGCACAGTCCTGCGAACTTCCAATGGACGCTGAAGCTTTTCAAGATGAAATTGGCAAGGCCGTAGATTGCATCCAAGCTCTACGCACCAAGATGGGGACTTGTGGGCATGTACCGAGGTACGTGAGATGAACTCATCATAGCATTAGGACGACTTATCAACATATGCTTTATTCTAGCATAGATGATGTTTCCAATGTATGTGTCTTCCACAAATTCGGTCTGCACGGTATCATCATCTTAGGGCGCTGCCGCTGTTGCGCTCCTTCGATCGTCTGCTCATGGAAACCTTGCCTTCGTTCAGTCCTGCATCATTTCTGTCGCGCCTATCAACCGCATACCGGTCGAAGTGTTGTCGGTCATCTTCAGCATGGCGTCCCTCACACCATTCCGTCCAAGCTGGCCTCGCGATCCCGAGGGACAGTACCAGTCTCCTCGAATTTTGCACGAACAAATCATGCAAGTATGTCGGCATTGGTGGGGCGTTGCACAGTCTACCGCGTCACTCTGGTCAGACATAATCCTACGCCCCCGGAGAGAACTTGCTTCGGCACAAATCCAGCAGGCTCGGACGACCTCCGTCAACGTGTATTGCGAGGGCGACGTCGAATCCCTTGTGCCTGTACTGTCCGAACACGCCCATCGCATACGATTCCTCCACATTCGGACCATGGATTGCAGCGATTCCTCAACAATGCAGCGAATGGACGCGGTCTTCATGATTTTACCTCGGATGGCCCTTCACATTGAGGAGTTCGTCTTGCATGCTTGGTATGTCCACTGGCCCATGATATCCAAAGAGCGACCGATCGTATCGCTCTTCTCCGGGCACGCTCCTCGGTTACGCGTGCTCTCCATCTTTTGTGTACGGCGGATGCTTACGGGCAGCTTCCCTAATCTCCGGAAACTCTACCTCATTATATGCGGCTCTCCCATAGCTACTGAGGTGTTGGATTTTCTACGGGAGTCGCCGATACTAGAACACATCCACCTCGAGGCGCCGGGCTAGGCTCGTAAACCAGCCTCACGTTCGGAGGCGGAAGACAGTCGTTCCTCCCGAAGGGAGGCTGGAACCTCTTGTGAGGGGGGGTGGTGGTGACCCCCGTGGGAACGACGCGCCAAAAAGTGTCTCGAGGCCTCTCCTCACCTCTCCTCGCACGCCCATTTACGCAGCGGATATTCTTGAAAATAAATGGGCAGGCTCGCAGCACCGACTGTTCCTGATAGAATATTTTTTGTCACGATATTCTGCACATAGCCCGCAATGCATCTTTCGACGACGCCGGGCTTCAGCCACCCGTTCAATGTCCGCTGACATCTCTCACCAAGGGGATTGCAACTCAGCCGTTCCCACGGGGGTCACCACCACCCCCCCTCACAAGAGGTTCTAGCCTA
>MNAD01000343.1:0-24303 GCA_001895945.1 Trametes pubescens | reverse complement strand
TCGACACCTCCTGCATCGACAGCCTGCCATGAACGACATCTCCCAAGATGCTGAGCCACCGTCTCTGCCCGAACTCTTGGCATCGTCCTCAACGCACACACTCTCCTCGTCGTCGCTCACATCTCCCGACGCGTCCTCGTACATCTCCCGTCTCACCGCGCTTTCTCTGCAAGAACTCGAGGCCGAGCCAACCGAGCTTGCCTCATCCTCCGCGCAACTCACCAATGCGCTCACGACGCTCTGCTATACCTCCTACCCCACCTTCCTCTCGCTGCACGCTACCACATCCACGCTGTCCTCCTCGCTCGACGCGCTTTCGATCTCGCTCTCTTCACTGCTCTCTGCCCTCCCCACACTCGAATCGGGCGCCAGAACGTTCGCGCAAGACTCGCGCGTGCTGCTCGCGTCCCGACGGAAAGCGGCACTCGTGCTCGAGCACCATGACAAGCTCCACGATGTCCTCTCCTTGCCCCTTCTCCTCGAAACGTCGGTGCGGAATCACAACTATGCGGATGCCCTTCTCCTGGCGCAGCATGCGTCCACACTCGCTTTGCGCTTCCCCTCGAATCCCCTCGTTCAGTCAGTCAAGGCAGACTGCGACGCGCGCGTGCACTCCATGCTTGCCCAACTCCTTCGCATTCTGCACGAACAAGCGAAGCTCCCTGCACTCTTCCGAGCGGTAGGCTTCCTCCGGCAGATGGACGTGCTCACGGAGCAGGAGCTCGCGCTCGCGTTCCTGGCCGGGCGCAGTGCGTACCTGGATGGCACGCTACGCGCGGTGGAGGTCGAGAAGAAGGGGCTGGACAGCGAGGGGAGCGTCGAGCGCGAGCGCGACATCCACGCGCGCTACCTCAAGCGGTACGTCGACGCCTGGCGAGAGGGTGTGCACGACGTCGTCATGCAGTATACCACCATCTTCCTCGACCGCCCGCACAGCTCGGAACCTGCCCCACCCGAGCTGCACGTTCTGTTGACGACATTCACGACTGTCCGCGTGGGTGAGCTGCTAGATCTCCTACGAGAGACCCTGCCGCTCGTCGCGGACCCATCGTTGCTCTCTTCGCTCCTCACCCAGCTCACATACTGCGCGACGTCGTTCGCGCGGGTGGGCATGGACTTCCGCGCCGCGCTGGGGCCGCTGTTCGTAGCCGCCGTGCGCAAGGGCATAACGCGCGAATTCGAGGATGCGGCCGAGGCTTGGACCAAAGCCCTCGAATCCGATGACGCGCCAAAAGGTCGCGCCGGTCGTGCACGCCGGAAACCGTCTCAGCTATTCCTTTCGTCGTCTGCCAATTCTACGCCGCCCGTGCCCACTCCAGCTCAGCTAGCGGCGCTCGCATCGTCTGCGCCCAACGTACCCCCTCCCATCCTCGCGTCGTATCCTCCCCTCGGTGTCTACACGAACACATTGTTGTCAGCTTTGAACGGTCTGCGTCTCCTCGCGCCGGCTTCTTTACTGCACGATCTGCTTGCCTCTTTGGACATTGCGCTCGCGCGTGGGGCGAGTGCCTTGATGGGTTATGCGGGCAAAACGGCGGAAGGCCGAAGTAACGGCACTTCCTCTGCGAGCTCGGAGGAGACGAAGCGAGAAGACGAGGTCGTTCGCGCGGTGGGGACGGTGTACACGAAGGTGTTCGTTCCGTTCTTGAGGCGTGCGTTGGCGGAGGGTGTGTATGGCGTCAAGGCGGACGCGGCTGAGGGTGATGGTGAGGTTGCGATGGACGCGGAGCTGAGACGGACGCTGGAGGGGTTGGACGTGTGGTTGGAGGGCGCTCATTAGTGAGCGAAAGATGGCGTGGTGAGTCTGTTTTTCCACAAGCGAGAACCACGCTGCTCGTCGTCGAGCAGCTGCATGTACAGTATACTGGCGACCTGGCACTCGGATGTACTGCTATCCCCGCCCTCTTCGTGCGTCCTGCGTCCGGAAAATGCGGACAGTGTGCGCTGGGGACGCGGCCCGCTCCTCCGGCGCAGGGTCTTGAGATCTGCTCGGCAGTTGGCCCAAGATAGCTTGCTGTGGCCTCGCGACAAACGCATTGGATACGAACTCTAACACGAGAACGGTAGCGTCTCGTGCGCGTGTCCGCCGACGTCGCTCAAGGTTTTCTCGTCATCGCAGTGCAATCCAGCCTCGACCACTTGTCTGGTGTACAGCAAACCGCTTCACGTTTTCTGAAAGCAGCTTACTACAGCGAGCATGCCGTCTGATATAGAGTATATGGACGACAAGGATGCAGAAGAGGTGCCCGAGCTGCATGCCGGACTATCGCGCGCCTCTACCGAATCCTACGGCGGCGCACTGAACGTCGTGTACATTCTCGATCCCGAGGACGATCCTATGGCCGACGCCTCCCCAGACCCGAATGCTGAACGACCTCCCGATAAGGACTACACCATGCATTCCGAGGACGACCACTTCGGCGAGCCGCGCGGGCCCGTCGAAACCATGCGTCGACGCGGTGTGAGGCAATCGGCGCGGCTACAGAGCCGCAAAAGGGCCAGAGGTGGGTGGGATGCGTCCACTGCCCCGCCGTTGCGCTTCCTGACGCGATAGAGCTGCCTATAGACACGCGCTCGTCTCTGCCTTCCCGCCCGACTCACCCAGGGGGACAGGCGCGCGAGGACCCAATCGTGATCTCCTCGGACTCGGACTCGGATTCAGATTCGGAGGACGACAAGTTGGAGGGCGACGGGGTCGTTGGCCCCCGCATTCCGGTATGGGTATACAAGATGAAGCCCGCCGCGCCATCAGGCGATCCGTCCGTCGCGTCCCGCGAGTCTGCGCGAGCTGGCGCGAGCTCCTCATCGGACCGCGGCGTTAGTGTAGCAAACACCCGGAAGCCGGAGCACGTCAAGCCAGGAGCCTGCGGGGGCCTCGTGCAACGCAAAACACGCCGGGGCCGTCCGCCAAAGGTGAGGGGTGCATGCTCTGGTCAAGTGGTCGCACGCGACTTACCTGTGGATCGCGGATGCGGACACACTCCGAGACAGGCACCTCCACAGCTCGAGGAGGCGCTGCCGGACTTGCAGGCACAGTACCCTGGGGACCTCGTCGGTGTGGGCTACCGTAGTCTGACGGGCGATACAATCAAGTGGGGCTATCGATGTTTGACATGCCCAGATGCCCCGGTGAGTGGCTCAGTCCACTGCTGTTGGTATCGTCAGACTGACCACGCCGACGCTTCCACAAAGGTCATCTCAGGCCGTAACATAGGCATATCCCGTGCCAACATGCTTCAACACCTTGCAGGACCGAAACATCGTCGGTCAGGGACCAAATCGCATTGCAGAGGGGGTGCACCAGCAGCAGCGCCCGTTCGCAAGACACGCCCGCGCGCAGCGTCCAGGGCCGCAAGCTCGCGTCCGCCCCGAGCAGCATCAACATCTCCCGCAGCATCCGTGTCACAATCCGCGACGGTGGTGCAAAGCAGCCCCGGGGGCGCGACGCCCGGCCCCTCGTCTCACCCCACCGCGAAGGCGCCGCGCGAGGACCCGGACGAGGTCGAGGGCTTCCTGTCAGAGCTCGGGCTCACGCGCGAGCTCGCCGGCGCGCTGCGGAGCGTCGGCATCAAGGACCGCGGGCGGATGCAGATCCTGGGTGGCGCGCCGGACGCGATGCTCGACAGGCTGGAGGCGAGTCTCGCGGGCGCGGGGCTGGACGTGAGCGAGTGCATGATTGTGCGGCTGGGGCTGCAGTGGTGTGCGACTGCTGCTGGTACTGTGCGGTGATCAGTGTGCGATTGCTATGGCTTCGTTCGGAAGTCGGTGTGCCATAGGAATGTTCGTAGTATATGTATGTGTCTTATATGATATGGAGAACGGGATGTGATAAGGATGTTTACGGCAAGCTGAAGCTTACGAGATAGTTCCAGCACTAATCAACAGTATAAGCCCAACATCCAACACGAGTACATGTGTTCATAAGCTACACTGAATGGGCTGCCCCATGAGCCCTTTCAAGAGCGTATTTGCGTTCCTGCAGCCGTACACTTTGGAATCTACGCAAAGCTTCTGTCACTTCAATCCACCTGTCATACATGTCCCAATTGACACCGAGACGCTGCGGGATATAAAACCTATGAATGTTAAGGAAGTCCATCGCCAGCACTGCAGCCACGGCGACCACGTCCTCGGCCTCTATGGAAGGCTCGCCAAGACTGAGCTCCCAGATGCTCCGATACCTCTGAGACGTTCCAGGGGTGTCGCCGCGAAACGTCGGGGGAGGTGGTCGCTGCTCAAGAAGCTCTTCGCACGTCGCCCGTTTGATGTCCCCCAAGGCGACGTGGAGCTCCCGGATATGGGGGCACCGCACAGCCAGATCGTGCAGGGCGGTGAGGGTCACCTCGGCCGGGCCAGCTCCGTTCGGGCAAAGCAATAGGCGTTCTACGCGGGGCCATGCGCGCGCCATATCGGCGAGCGTGGCGTCGTCAAGCGCGGCGTAGCAGTTGCCGCGAAGTTGAAGCTGCGTGAGGGATGGTAGGGCACAGAGGTGCGCGATGGCCGAAGGTGGGTAGGCAACGGGTGGAGGAGAGTTAAAACGGACTTCATTGCATCCAGACAGGATGACCGTATCGAGTGTGGTGCGGTAACGCTTCTCGGGAAAGATGGCCGTGATCGACGCGAATTGAAAAGACGTGATGTTCGTCGAGACTTCGACCTCAACTTGGAGCTCGAGGAGTCCTGGAGGGTCGATCACGGACCAGGAGAGTAGTGCCACGGCGCATGCGGCGGTGTCTGCGGTGATGTGAAGCGTCTGTAGAGCGGGGAAGTGGACAGAATTGATGAGCCTATCTGTCCTGTCGTGGAGCGACAAATGATCTGCAGTTCGTGTGGCGAAAGTGGCAGATACAAGGTTAGGAAGGGAGGACAGCACGACGATACTTTCTGGGGAAAGCGGAGTACTCCGTATGGTTCCGAAAGTGGTGAGGCTCGATAAGCCTTGCAGCGCCAGTGTCAGTGTACCTTGCGCGTACACGGCAGGGCCAATGTTGGTGAGATATAGTAGACGTAGGCGAGGCGATTGGTGCGGTAGGTTGGCGAGGAGTTCGATCACCGAAGTAGCAGCGTGGGAGGTGCCCGACTCTGCGTCTTCCAATTGGCCCTCGCAGAAGGAAAGTCCAAACTCAACCCGCAAGATCTCCAGTTTTGGGCCGAAGAAGTAGTGTAAGGGCATGGGATCTTGAGCTTGTAGTGACCAATTCAAGCGGAACACCAGTTTTCGGAGATTGGAGAAGATAGGTCCGCGTGAGGGTTTGAGCTGGTGCCATATGTCCGGACAGACGATTGTGATACAGCTGCCGAACGCCGGATGTCCAGGAACCGTAAGGGACTGGACGAATTTAGCATAGAAGTAGAATCTTTCGAGTTCGGAGGAGTAAAAGGATATGCGGGCAGGATACTTGGAAATAAACGGGTTGAGCGTGTGGCTACGAGGTTGGTCAAATAACCAGACCAAGTACTTACTAACATATATGAAGGGGAGAGATTGTCTTCTGCATCTCTCTCGCGATGTACGACCGAGCCTGCCGGGAGCACCAGAAACAAAGGGTTGGGCTCATACGCCAATTCGCTCCAGAGAAATCCGAGTGCCACCAGGGTGAATGCACGACACGTCTTCGCTAAAGCAAGCAGCGTGCGCCCCCTATCAATGTCGTACAAGTTGCAGCATTCGTGGCAGATGCGGGCGACAATCTCTGGTGAGCATGTTTGCACAGCCGACATGATAGTGTTCCCAAGTGAGAAGACAAAGTGGAAGAGGCTCGAACCGCGAGGCAGGCGTACACCAACAGTCCAAGCAGGACCAAGCAGGCGCAAACTCGTCGTAAGCGCTTAGTTCGACCGCAAAGACAAGTACTACTACTTAGTAGCATCCTTACGTTTCCTCCACAGATACTAATGTTGTGTTTATCTGTCTGCTGTGAGCGGCTGCGCCCGGGCCGGCGCCTTTCCATTTTTATCCCGACCGCCCGCCCGTATATATACCGCGTAGATTACATGATGTACCTCACGCNTTTGCAACGAGACTCCCCCGTTCGCCCCGTCTCCAGGCAAACCGCCCGCTGTGTACGCCCTCCTCGAGCCCCGAATTCTACAACTAATTTCTTCTGACTTAGGACATGTAGCGTCTACAGGGACTCGAAAAAGAGCCTGAAGGAGCCTAGGGCTCAGCGCTCTCAAGGGTCTTTCTCATTCCAAGACATGGCGCTGCATTGAGTTGAACGCACCAAACCCGAACGTTCTTAGTGTTCTGAGAGCCTTGAGGATGCATCCAAGTCGAAACAATGTGCCTAACACAAGCTTTGGTACAATGTCTATATAATACGGCACTTGGCGCTACCACTGGGTTTCCGTCACTCGAGTCAGCCCGGTTCTCGTCTAACGATCAACCCCTTGCCCGAATTCTCTTCATCCATGTACGTCGCACCACCGTGGTCTCGGCTCTGTTTGTAACATGATAAGACTCCCTTTCTCGCAGGTCCTCTACAAACACACCAGGACCAATAACGCCAAGTGAATCGTATGACGATGTACAGCATATAGCAGGGTCGACAATGATTCCCGACGTGAGGCAAATATATGGACCGCTCTACCTTGAGGGCTCAACTAGCGATGCTACGTGGATCATGCTCGGCACGGAGGATGACATAAATGCACTATCCGACGCCCTGTGCGCGGAGCACAGCCGTGTATACGACTACCCCATCCGCACACTGGAGCTTCAAGTGCCCTTCGTCTCCGGCGCCAGCCTCAAGGCGCTCCAAGAGCTCCTGGTATACCTCCCCTTACTCACACGACTGTGGATGCACAACGCAGAGCAGCTATTCGTAGCCCACCCGATGCTCGCACACATCGTATCCGCCCGCGCCTCCCTCACCGAAGTGCGCTTCTGGGACGCGGGGCCAACGACGCTCGCCGTCTTCGGCAGCATGCGCGCCCCACTGCGCGCCGTGGAGGTGCGGGGCCCGCCCGCGCCGTGCGCCGCGACGCACCTGTTCCAGCCGTTTGCGGCGACACTCGTCAAAATAGACATCCGCAGCATCGCGCTGAGCGTGCGCGCGCGCATGCTCCGCTTCCCGCGCGTGCAGGTCCTACACGTCGCGCACGCCGACGACGCGAGCCTCCTGGACCTGGGCGCGTACAAGTACACATTCCCGTACCTGCGTGAGTTGCGAATGACGCGCGTCCCGCCGTCTGCAGGCGTGGAGGACGAGCGCGGGGTCCGCGAGCGGAACATCCTCCAGGGTGCACGCGAGCCCGGCTGGGCGGCGCTCGACGGCCTCGCGGTGCCCCCGCGCGAGCTCTGGCTGCTCGGCGTGTCCTGTCCGGCGACGACGGTGCGCCTCGACGTCGACGCGGGCCTCCCGCTCTTCGTCCTGCGCGAGGTGCTCCCACCGCTGCGCCCGCGGCACCTGCACCTGCACTTCGCGAACGCCGAGGACACGTGGAAGGGCGTGCGCGACTTTGCTGCGCTGTTTGCGTGGTCGTTGCCGCGGTCCCGCCTCGTGACGCTCACGCTCGAGGTGCGTTTGCTGCCAGGAGACCCTGACCGCCCTTGGGCGATTATGGTACGTGAATTGTCTCGTGCTTGTGCTAGGGCGTGCGGACGCTGACTGGTCGTCGTCCTACATAGCGTTGCGTGCGGAAGCACGGCGCCCGGAACTTATTGTGCACAGAGCTGACCTTGCGGTTTGTCGGCGTGGCCGCATCGCCCCAATCCGAAGTACTACTGACGGCTCCCTCGAGGGCCAGATGGGACAGAGCGGCGGAGGACCTCTGGACTACGTGCACGATGGTGAAACGGGTGGCGATCCAACTCGAAGTCGAGAGGCCGCAGATGGACGACTCGACCAGGCGGACGGTGCTATATACAGCGCGTGCCTGCATTAGGAATCCTGGGGGGCCCCGGGCGTTCGTGACCCCAGCGGTTTGGTGACCGGAGATGCTACGCATTCGAAAGGTTGTTTAGCTGCCTCTTTGGCTTTGCAGGTAAATTGCGGGCGAAATAAAGTACCTTCGTGTGTGAACCAGACATCATGTTTGCAGACAACCATGTCTATGTTCTCTTGCGGTGACGCGGCTCTTCAGAGTCTTATGTTCTCATGTTGAGGATCCCGGCAAAGCTTCGGCCTAGCGCACGACAATAATAGGATTGATTGATAGAAAGTAGAGGTACGATACTTGGCGCAACGTCGCCCCCAGCGACTGTCAGTAGTAATAGTACGTAGTGTCCTGTCCACGCAGCCGAGACGTTACAAGTAATGCCTATGCAGCCCGAGCGCGCACGCGTCCGAGTGGGTCCATGGCGGTCCAGCAGCACCGGGCAACACACGACGTAGCGTATAAAGGAGTGTCTATGGCCCGTAAGGACCGTGGGTATCGGTAAGTGTGCTACGCCGTGACGCCGCGCTGCGGCTGGCCAGTGTCCTATGCCGCCTGTGGTGTCATTCCTACGCTAAAGTAAGCAGCGAGGCCTACTGCTGGAATAGGGACGGGAACATACCCTATCACTTGGCGGCGTTCTCGAACCTGTTGTTGTACGGGGTGCCGGTCGTGTAAGGCATCGTGGGCATCGCGTCGAGCTGAAGGTTCGAGCGCGAGCGGGCCATGACCTCTGATGCAACGTCGTTTCCATACTGCTCCGCGAGTTGGCTGTGCGCAAATTACGGTGAGCAACAGTACGTATGCCTGGCAGATCTGCGACAAGCACTCACTTGGCGTAGTTGTCCATGATGACGGCCATGCTGTTCATGTTCAGGCGGTACGCCTTGGGCATCATGCCCTTTCCGAAGCGGTACGTGATGTGGTTCGAGCACAGCAGCGCGGCGACCATGATCGCGATCTGGAAGGGCACGACGGCGAACACGACGGTGTACCAGCGCTCGAGGATGTCCTGCTCGAACTTGATGTATGGGCCCTTGCAGCCGGGCAGCAGGCTGCGCGCGTAGCACACCTGGCTGACCGTCGCCTCGATGAACGGGTTGAAATACCCGCAACAGCTGAGCTGGTTCTGGATGCGCAGGCGGCCGTCGAGCCCGAGGTCGCGCGACCACTGCGCGTTGACCTTGCCCTCGAGGTTGAACGTGCGCTTCTTGTATGTGATGTACCCGGGCGTGACGAGCAGCGCGAAGCAGATCCAGAGCAGGAAGGAGTACGTGGCGAGGAAGGCGCGATTGTTGAGCAGGATGCCGGACCAGCCGATGAGGGAGGTGAGCACGCCCAGCGCCGCCGCGATCGTTGACACGATCAGCTCCGGCTTGTTCCCGACACGGATGATGTCCGCGTGCGTCCATACGTTGAACCAGATGAGGAGGCAGGCGACAAGTCCAGTGAGAGAGTATGCCGAGAACTGACAAGCATTCGTTAGTCCTGATATGGGATGTACAAGGCGAGCCAAGAGCGGTTAGGCGCGGAAACACCGCTGTGACGGACTTTCCAAAACCTCCGCACGATGATGCCGATCTGTTTTTCGTAAAACAGCGGGAGATGGAGGGGAGATGGTGCGCTGCGCAGCGAGAGAACCGACAGCGAGGGAGGGAGGCGCCGGTGCGCAGCAACGCCCGATGCGCCCGAGTATGTGCGGGAATGAAGAGACTCACGACAGTGTTGGCGATGAAAAGAACCCATTTGAAGCGGTTCCACCGCAACCGTCCCTTGCGCCCACCCTGCGCACCTCCGAAAGTCACACCGTCGTAATCATCGTCGCCGTCGCCGGGCATGCGCGACTCGTTGGCGCGGAAGGCTTCACGGCCGCCACCGCGCTTGGGAATATGGAGGTCCGACTCCATGCCCTTGCCCTTCCTGCGCTTCATGCCGCTGCCGATGAGGGTGTTAGAGAACTTGGATGGGAGGTAGTTGACAGAGAGGGAGGTAGGGATGCCGGTCTTGCTGTCGCCCGTGGTGGAGACATCGCTCCTGGGATCCATCGAGCGAGAGAAGGAGCTAGAGCGGGAGCCGAAGGCATTGGGGGGCTCGAGGGTGGTGCTGTTGTTGTTCATGCCTGCGAGCATGTACCGGGTGGAGTTGGCGGCCGACTGCACGGAAGGAGAGTGGGAGTTGACGGATGATGTCCTTGAATGGCTATTGTCGTCGCCGTAGTTGATGGCGGGCGGGTCGGGGAAGGAGGCGGTCATGGAGGGCGCTGGAGGAGGAGGAGGAGAGAGGCTTACGAGGGACTGCGATCCATCTAGACACCACGTTGCATAGGCGAGACGGCGAGTACGGCAGACGGTGGCAGGGGGCGGGCAGGACGGAGGGTAGCGCGGGGGAGAGCGCGGGCGGTGTTGGGAGAGACGGAGATGGAGGAGAGCGTCAACGGAGGCAACGTGCGCCTAGGCCGGGAATGTTCACACGTACCTCCGCGAGCACAAACGGGGGATCCGGAGTGCCCCGTCCGTCGTGGCCGTGCCCAGAGCTGGTGTTAGAGGCGTCGAGGTACGTCGACCACATCCTCTGCATCGTACATTACCCTATTTACAACCGGCGTAGCGATGGCGTAGGTGGCAGAATCCGTGTCCTCCATCTTTCTGCTCCAGCCCTTTTCTATCACTCCTCTTCTCACCGACGACCAATATTCCACGTGGCACTCCTCTCCCCGCATCTCTCGTCTTTTCCCGCACCCAATCCCTTTCTTTCTCCCCTTCGCAGCCTCCGCGTACTTCCCAGTCTTCTCGCCCCGTCTTCAGCGGCATACACATTCAAAGAACACTCAAAAACAGCGAACGCGTACGCTGGTCCGCCGACGAACCTCCGCCGAATGCGGACAGCGGCGCCCGGACACAGATGTCAATGTCGTGGCATCCTCCCATGATGGATCTAGCTGTTCCCGACAGAAACTACAGGTCCCGTCGACATGCTGCGCGCTCAAAATAGACTTCTCCTATCGAACGTCTCTCCCCGCCGCGAAAGCACTGTGAGGAAGCTTAAAATATATGTTGCAGGAACAGGTGATGGGCGTCGGGGTCCGTGCTCTGCAACGGCTGTATTTGCATCTACTCCGTATCCGCCTTGGTCCGTCGAAGTTTCCATCATTCAAGCCCATTAGGACGTACGACGCAAATCATATCCTCTCACCCTGACCTTCAACGCCAAAGACACAAGGAACGTCAATATCTTCAGCGAGTACTCCATAGTGCAGCTAGTAGCAGGATTACCGCAGTATATCTAGTTACTTCTACCCCGGAGCAACCATCTGTAAAGCATACATCGGTCGACCGTGCGCCCGAGTTCCAGACACGCACAGCTTGATACAAAAGAATTGATTCCGGGGTGTCCAGAGAGTTCTCAGACTCAGAGAACGCTCCTGAACGACCGACGCTCAAGCACACAGGCTGGTTCGCTTGTCCAGGAAGGCCCAGGAACGACTAGGCGTTCAGTAGAGCGATCAGATAAGGCAAACCGCCCCGAAGATTAGATAGACGCGGAGAAAGAGCGGAGGTTATGACCTCGCGCGATCGACAAGCGGTCAGCTGTATATTCCTCTCCCTCATCCGCCATGGTCCAAACAAAGAACAAAGTCTGCCTCATGTAAAGCACACCGCCATATACTCAGCACACAGCAGCTCACACAGTCGGTTCCCAGTGTCCACGATGGCTGGGGAGTCGCGCCCGAGAAGGGCGGAAAGGGCGACGCCATCTCCGCCGGCGACACCACCAACATGGACACGATCGCGAAGGACCACAGCTACCGCACACTGGCCGCGCACGGTATCGCGGTCGGCCTCAGCGAGGGTCTCATGGGCAACTCCGAAGTCGGGTGGGTAGTTCTATGTGCCTGCGACGTGATCAGATGGAGAACTGACGCGATTGGGCCTGGTGCAGGCACTTGAACATCGGCGCGGGACGCATCGTGTGGCAGGACATTGTGAGGATCGACGTCGCAATCAAGAAGAGGCAGTTCCACAAGAACGAGGTCATTCTCGAGAGCTTTAAGAGGGCAAAGGACGGGAACGGCCGTCTGCACCTTCTCGGTCTCGTAAGTACCGCATCAGTCCCCAATCGACTGTCCTTCCTTCCATATACTCATCCATACCGCATTGACAGGTTTCCGACGGTGGTGTGCACTCACACATCCGCCACCTGTACGCGCTACTTGAGACCGCGAAGGAGGTCGGCCTCAAGGACGTATTCATCCACTTCTTCGGCGATGGCCGCGACACCGCGCCCCGCTCTGCTGCCGGATACCTGAAGGACCTCCTCGCCTTCATCGAGAAGGAGAAGGTTGGCCAGGTCGCGACTGTCGTCGGTCGTTACTACGCGATGGACCGCGACAAGCGCTGGGAGCGCGTCAAGATCGCCGTCGACGGTCTCGTCAAGGGCGAGGGCGAGGCGAGCGAGGACCCCGTCAAGACCATCGAGGAGTGCTACAAGAAGGACGAGACCGATGAGTTCCTGAAGCCCATCATCGTCGGCGGGGAAAAGACGCGTATCCAGGGTGCGTCCCGTGCCCTGAGTCCCCCACACTGAAGTTGATGTTGGTTGTAGACGGCGACACCCTGTTCTTCTTCAACTACCGCTCTGACCGCATGCGAGAGATCGCCTCCGTGTTCGGCCTCCCCGACAAGCCCATGGAAGTGGAGATCCCGAAGGACCTCGTACGTTGCTTCAGTTCTTAGCAGTATTTCCACTTACTAACCAATTCCGATAGAACATCACGACGATGTCGCGCTACAACGCCGAGTTCCCTTTCCACGTCGCATTCCCCCCGCAGGCCATGACCAACGTCCTCGCTGAGTGGCTCGCGAAGCAGGGTGTCAAGCAGGCGCACGTCGCCGGTCCGTATATACGCTCCCCCACTGTCGTACGACGCTAACGCTTGCCCACAGAGACCGAGAAGTACGCGCACGTCACGTTCTTCTTCAACGGCGGCGTCGAGAAGCAGTTCGACAACGAGGAGCGGCACATGATCCCGTCGCCCAAGGTCGCGACGTACGACCTGCAGCCGAAGATGAGCGTGCAGGGCGTCGCGGACCAGGTCGCGGCGCTCGTGCGCAAGGGCGAGCACGAGTTCATCATGTGCAACTTCGCGCCCCCGGACATGGTCGGGCACACGGGCGTGTACGACGCCGCGGTGGAGGCGATCTCGCACACGGATAAGGCGGTCGGGACCGTGTACAAGGCGTGCGAGGAGGCGGGGTACGTGCTGCTCGTGACGGCGGACCACGGGAACGCGGAGCAGATGATCAACCCGACGACGGGCGCGCCCCACACGGCGCACACGACGAACCCCGTGCCGTTCATCATGACGGGCGACACGAAGACGCTGAAGTTCGCGGAGGACAAGAAGGACGGCGAGGAAGAGGAGGGCGCGCTCGCGGACGTCGCTCCTACCGTGCTCGCTATCCTGGTACGCCACTTTGACCCTAATCAAGTGCTGTAGCTAAACGCTTCATCTCCGAATTGCAGGGTCTGCCCCAGCCCGAAGGTAAGCATCGCGAGTAATCATTACGCGTCAGTGTACTCACCATCTGTTACAGAAATGACCGGCCGCTCCCTGCTCGCCAAGGCTTAGACCGCGCGCATATAGACAATGACCGAAAGAGAAGTGCACACCCATGTTGTATGTTTACCTAGAAGCGCAAGGTACCGTAGCAATAGATCTCCCGTTTTGTATAACGCTATGACACGCACAAGAGAAGTTCAAAAGCTACCCCCAGTTCCGTGTCGTGCCTCTGCTGCTGGATATCGTACAGGTCCCCGCACTTCTTGGCACGTTGGCCGTGGAGTGATGTTAACCGCAGAAATGGTCGAACCACTTCAAAATTCCCCGTGCGCTCTCCTCCCTCGCCCATTCTTTCAACAGCGAGTCAGTGCTTACCACCAAGTTGCGCCATTATCGATGTGCTTACTCTCCACAGGGACGTTCATGTCTCCGCGCAGTGCGAACCCGTGCTTGACCGACCCGAACACCTGGATGAAATAAGTCGCCTTCTGCTCCACCAGTATGTCTTCCGCTCGGCGACGCGCCTCGGCGGGGAATGTATGGTCGATTTCTGGCATAGTGATGTGCGTAAGTGCACGCAGGTTGTATTTCAGGATCATGCACCGTACCTGCGCAAGATAGCAGAAGAGGCTCTGGGATGGCGTGGGCGAGCGGTGAGTGGACAGTGGCCTCTGGTCGATACAAGACAAAGCTTACTTTTCACGTCCTTGAAGTGATCCTCGTTCAGGAAAGCGGGGTGGGCGAAGGCGCCTGAGAGATCCGTCTGAGATGCGAAGTACATACGACGTGATCTACAGGCTCAGGGCCGTACCTGCGGTGATCCAGTCTTTCTTGACGTGCTCCATCACGTACGGTGCGCCGTAGCAGTAGCCTATACTCGAGCGTCCTCTTCAGCACCTAATCGGCGTATACAGACAGAGACAAGGGTTACATACCGACGCAGACATACTTCTTGTCGGATCCTGTGGTGATACTCTTCGTAAGCTCATCTACATGCAAGCACAGCGCGTTCCCAGAGTCACCATATTGTTGTCGCACAGCGTCAATCCAGGGAGGGAGGAGCACCTCCGTGCGCGCCTGCTTCGCCTTGACCCACGCCTGCACGTCGAAGCCTTTTTCATCGAGGTGGAACCCGTACGAGTCGCCCTCGAAGTAGTCCAAGGCGAGCACCAAATACCCTGCACCCATCCCCGACATGTGTAAGCAGCTCCTCCTGTCGTCGACAAGCCCTCCCTCGCTCACCGTTCTCCGCCCAGTAGTCCATGAGCAGCTTCGAGTTCACGTATAGCGCGCCGAACACGTCCGCGAAGAACAGGATGACCTTGTCCCCGGCGCCGCCTACCGGGCGCGCGATGTAGGTGTTCACGCCCGCGATCTTCTCGACCGTGCCGCGCGGGTCGCCGACGTGCTGGACGGTCTGGAGACAGTGGGCTCCGACTGAGCCTGCTAGCGTTGCCATGTCTGTCAAAGTTTGGGAGGGTTCGAGGGCTGCGAACGATCCTTGAATATGGGGGCTGTTATACGTGCACGTATAACACCCGATGCCGACTGGCCTGTCTCTCGAATGCGATTGTGAGCTTATGAATGAGCTCATCGTGGTTCTCGCCGGGGGCGCATCGCGCTTCCCGTGGGATATGCATGCTTGTGCTTAGTGAGCGACGCGGTCTTATGGCATTCGAACTCCCACTTGGACAAACTTAACGCCAGGTCGCGCTGCTACGCCACAGACGCGACGCACATCACGCGCAGAAGTGATTGAACCAATCCAGGATACCCCGTGCGCTCTCCTCCTTCGCCCACTCTGTTGCCACCGGTCAGTCGGACCGCGGTGTTTCGCGGAAGGGTCGTCGGGTGCTTACTTTCTGTGGGGACGGACATGTCGCCCCGGAGCGCGAACCCGTGCTTGACGCTGCCGAACACCTGGATGGTGTAAGTTGCTTTCTGCTCGACGAGCATGTCCTCGGCGCGGCGGCGTGCCTCGATTTGGAACGTGTGGTCGATCTCTGCACACGAGACAGGGTAAATATCACGGTGTCAGGCCCCTCATGGAAGGGATATGAGCGCACCGGCGCAGGACATCAGCAGCGGTTCTGCAGCATAGATCTCCGCGTCAACGATACCGTACAAGGTGAACTTGCAAGTTCAGCCGGATAACGCACGTTTGATGCCTCTGAAGTGGTCCTCGTTCAGGAAGGCTGGGTGGCCGAATGCACCTAGACCAAAATGCGTGTTCAGCGTCGGTTAGTGGCACGCAATACAACCCCAAGTCCCCGCGTACCCGCTTTGATCCAATCCGTCTTGAGCAGATCCATAACGTACGGCGCCCCAAAGCAATAGCCTGTACTCAAATGTGAATTCCGTCGCTTGACGTTCAGCTGCGGGATCGGTTCTCCAAACGCCTACCGGTACAACAGTATTTTTTATCTGTCCCTGTGTATTGCGAAACGGAGGTCAGAGAAAACCCAAATACGATCCTCTGAACGGTTGGAGACGCACCGAAGCGTTCGCGCACGGCTTCGATCCACGGCGGGATGAGCACGGCCGCACGCACCTGGTGGCGCTTCTGCCAGGCCGGATAGTCGAACGTCTCGTCATCGAGGTCCAATAGAGCCTTCGAGTCGCCCTCGAAGTAATCCAGGCCGAGAACCAGGAACCCTGCGCACGAACGACCCCATATATATCAACACTCTAGCCGGAAAGCCAAATCCGTAGATACGCACCGTTATCCGCCCAGTAGTCCATGACGAGCTGCGAGTTCGTGTACAGCGCCCCGAACACGTCCGAGAAGAACAGGATGACCCTGTCCGTATCTGTATCTGACGCGCCGGCGGGGCGCGCGATGTACGTCTGCACGTCCGCGATGGACTCGAGCGTCCCGCGCGGCGTGCCGACGTGGTGCACGGTCTGGCGGCAGCACTCCCCTGGGGGCCCGGCGAGCGTCGGGCTAGTGGACGACATCGTGCTGTGTGTGTTGTGTGTGTGCGTGGTCAGCGTAAGCAGTATTCGGAGAGTTAGACTCTGAGGGGGAAGGGGCGGAGGGAGGATCGAGGCCCCGTTAAGACTCGCGGGTATCGAGGATATAGCTTGACTCAGCCGGGAAGCTAGAAGCGCGACGCGGGAGAGGAGAAGCGTGCTCGCGATTTGCTATAGGCAGAGCGGCGGCATGGAGTCAACGCGCGGAGCTTGCACTTTAGCGAAGCGTGTTCCATGAGAGACATTGTTGCTGGGAGTTCCCGGTTCCCCGTCTCGGGTCGGACGGGGGGCCGCAGAGCGAGTGCTGGGAATGGTTTGACGGGAGATTAAGGACATGGCCAATGGGCAAGATGGGCACGGAGCGCACATCGATGCTCGGATAGCACAAGACGATGACTTCTTACTCCTCCCGGTAGCATAAGCGGGTGCCGGCCGTGCGCAGTACCTGAGATCCTGAGTTTGACTCGGGCTTCGGTCCTCACGCGCAAGGGGGATGCACAAGAATACATAAGAGACGCTATATGGGGCCTGCCGCGAAGGTTGTAGTATGGTCAAATGAGCATTGCGGGACTCGCATGCATGTGGAATCGCTCACCTCATCCATTATGGGTATCCCGAAATCCGGAGGAGCTGCCAGTGTTAGCAACATCGGGGACCCGGTCCGACAGCTCAGCACAAGGACTCCAAAGAGCACAAGGACTCCAAGAAACGGTTCACCGACTCCCACTGCGGCACGGTGGTAGTTGAGAGTTTGTCATTTGACCCAGGGTTACATTGCATCATCGAACTTGGCGGGGATGTAGTACGTGAGCACGCCTCCGGCGTCTGCCACATTTCCGATATACACGTATAGGATGACACAGTGGTTCTCGCATATGCCTATATGGGGTTCCGTCAGTATAGGGTGAAAGGCACACAGGCACATCGCAATAAAGGGGATACATACATGCAATGGTGGTGGTTGACACAACGTGCGAGTTGAGGAACCTGTTGAGGCACTTGTGGGACACGAGCACTCCATGCATTTGCGAGGGGTCTTTCGCGTCCGCGTCCCCGCCCTGGCTAGCCGGATCTGATTATGCAAACGTAGAGGCATCGGTGAGCGACGTGTGAGCCTCACTGTGAAGGGGGACGCACTCCACCCGGGGTTGTTGAGCCCACCCCAGCCGACCTCGACGCGGGCATTGTCGGTGGTAGCGGCCAGCTGGAGCTCACCGGAGTGGTTTGCGCGAAAGGTGACACCGTCTGCGGAGAGCGGGCGGAGGCGCTCGACTACCATGCGCAGCTTCGCAAGTGGAGGAAGCAGGATATGCACCTGTGTGAATGTCGGTTAGGACGACGGTGCTTGCATGAGTGAAATTATGAGCATACATCCGGCTCGGGACACATGGGCTCTTTGAGGCGCTCGACGTCGGCGTGGCGCACGACCTCGACGGTAACGTGCTGGACGACGGTGATTCTGCGATTCATGGGTGTGACCCCTGTTATTTCGAAGCTGAGCACTGATTTGTCCCCCTTCTTCGCAAGCCTAACGAATGGGTAGGTTAGCCGATGGTCGTACAGGCGAATGTATGCTCCCACTTCATGGTGACTTCTGACTCAGACGCAACCGAGTTCGATGAGTTTTGTGCAGTAGACGGACCAGCCGCGGAACGGAGAGCTGCAAGAAGGGCCTCGGCGGAGAGAGAGATGGTGATCTCGTTATTATTGTTGGACTGTATGCGGTATTCGGTGAAGAGTGACGAGACTTTGATCTGCCTGAAGAGAGGTAAGGGAAGGTGTATAGTGAGTTTAAAAGGAGATGCATACGACCAGACTTGGATGCCACCCTCGTTAACGTCGCCCGCGCAGATGATGCGCATCTCGTGCTCGGCGAACTTGATTGTACATTTCTTCTGCAGCTTCTCTACTGACTGCACAATTTCTGTTTATAGATGTGAGTATAGAGTGATCAATAAAGCGTTGTGACTTACTAGCAAAGGTGTCTACATTCTCAATCGTCGCGCGAAACCGCATCCCTCTCGTTCTCAGATGGTGGCTCTGCGACAACCTCCGTGCCCAGCGCGCCTGTGGCTTGCGCCCGCGCGTCGCGTTACTCGCACGTGATGGGGTGACATTAACACATGGATGACGTCGCGGACTTGGCCGTCTGCCGACTCATGGTCTCTAGGACGTTCTCGGACTGTGTACCGTACCGCCATGGCCCCTCCCGCCGGATACGCCCAGACCGTACAGTCGAAGAGTATCACGCCCCATGGACGAGATCTTATACCCTCCGATCATGCCCTGGCTATCGCAGCACCTCTCCGCTATACCCCCGTCTCACCTCCACCATGTCCCTCCAGCACTTCGGCAAGGGCGCCCTCCGTGTCGCCAAGAGCTACACGATGGGCTACTCCCACACTCAGATGAAGATCCGCAATGCGACCTGTAACGATCCATGGCCGCCCTCCGGGAAGGAGATGTACGAGCTCGCACAGATGTCCTACAACCAGTATGTTTGACTCGGAACAGCTGGTGTTCAGTGCGTTCATGATCTGACCGCAGGAATGACTTTGTGGAGATCATGGAAGTCATAGACAAACGCCTGAACGATAAGGGCAAGAACTGGCGCCATGTCTTCAAGGTCGGTCTGCGGCAGCCTTCACTAAATGTCCGAGAAGCTGATGTGCATGCACCGTAGTCCTTGGTCGTCCTCGACTACCTCCTTCACTCTGGCTCCGAGAACGTCATCGCATACTGCGAAGACAATCTCTACGAGATCAAGACGCTCCGCGAGTTCCAGTACATAGACGAAGACGGCAAGGACCAGGGCGCCAACGTCCGACAGAAGGCGAAAGACCTCACCAACCTCCTTACGGATAAGAAGCGTCTTTACGAAGAGCGCCGCATACGCTCCCAAATGCGCGATCGCATGCTCGGTCCCTCGCGTGCTATCGCTGATGGTGGGGAAGAAGTGAAAGAGGACGGGTCTCGGAGCAGACATCGACCTGATGGGGAAGACGAAGAACTACAGCGTGCGATTGAGGAGAGTAAGCGGACTGCTGAGCAGGAGCTCGCTACCGCCGAGGACAGGGACCTGCAACGCGCCATTCAAATGAGCCAGGAGGAAGAGGAGAAGCGGAAACGCGAGCTAGATGAAGCAAACGCTGCCTCTCTGTTCGACGATAGCAATCAACAGTAAGCCGTTGCTCTCTCTCGGCCATCTTCCGCTGACTGCAATTCTGCATAGACCTCCGCCAATAATTCAGACTCAACCACTCATTGACGCAACGGTGCCCTTGCAGTACACTTCCGCCGGCATTCCACTACAATTCTCCGCCTTCCAGCCCGATTTCGCCTCCATCCAACCCCAGTTCACCTCCTACAACCCATACCTCCAGCAAGCGCAGCAAGACGCCATGCAGGCTGAGTATATGCGCCAACAGGCGGAATGGGCACGCCAGCAGGAGCTACTCGCTCAGCAGCAACAGCCTATGCTCGTCTCCTTTCAGACTGGGTTCCAGCCACCGCTACAACCCATCGCGGCGCCGCTCGTGCCGCAGGCAACATCGTTCGGGTCGAACAACCCCTTCATCGCGCCTCAATCTCCGCCCACCTCGCCCCCATCCAGTACCTTGCTCCCACAACGTGCGGACTCCGCATCGCTCGCCTCCCCCGTATCCTTCAACATCCCCGGAACGTACGACAGCCGCCCGCGGCCCGCGCTCGACTCATCCTCCTCATATCCCGCACCAGACGCAGCGTCGGCGCCGCCGCGCGGAGGCCCGCTCCTCCAGCCGTTCTCGACTGGGACGGAGCCGCCGCGGAAGCTCGGGGGCGAGCGCGACCATGCGCGGCTCGCGAGCCTGTTCGCGAACTACACGGGCGACGGTGTGGACACGTTTGGGAATACCGGGCAGCTCAGGTGCGTGTGCTTTCTGTGCGCTATGGTGGGTAGGGGTCCGTATGCTGATGTATTGCAAAGGTTTTTGGCGACGCAGCATGGACGGCTGGCGGCGCAGAAGACGGGCGGGCTGAGTAGGAACCCGTTCGTGCACCCCGAGCTGGTGCAGCCGCCGATTGTGGAGGAGAACCTCATTGAGATCTGATCGTCGACCCAGCATATTCTGACGTTCTAAGCAATGGCCCGGTTTGAGTATGACTAGTATGTTCTTCTAATGATCCCGCCGCGCGCTCCTCGGCTCTCACTATCTACTACTCACGTTTCTGATAGTCTAATGCTGTATCTGTAGCGAAACTCGAATGAACTGCGATGAGCCTACTTGATCTCCCGACCGTTGGCAGAAAATCCACTCAATCCGTTCGCACTGAATTGCAGGAGTTCGCAGCGAAAAGTGCGTTCTCTCTTCATAGCTTCTCTTGGTTGCGAGACAGATTGATGTACGCTCGCGTCATTCACATACAGGCTTGAATCGAAGCAGTACCTCGGAGAAACAACGCCATTACACAGCCAGGGCGCGAGGACCTGTGTCGTTACTGGGAGCTCTAGCTCAAAGGCACCTACTTAGATGCTCGTATGTCCTCCCGTAAGTGCGGCCCGACAAAGAACTCGACGGGGCCGAGTAACCTAGTGAATTCGCATGCCCCTGCATCCTTCTGTTCGCTCCCGGTCCACAAACGATCGACGTGGGAGTAGAGCAGGCCTCCCGGTCCGCACCCAAGGACCAGGACGGCGCTCCCCTTTCCAGCCTAATACGTGGTTCTGCCGAAGTATCGTCGCAATGACGGTACTCTACCCGCTACAGCCCAACAGCGTATTACCGCGAAGTTGATGAGAGAACCTCGCCTTCTCTTCGGTACGCGCGACAGCCCTATCTAAGCTCACCCACCCCGCATCTGCCCTCGCCCGCCCCGTCGTGCCCACGTCTTCCCTGCATCCCACACACCCCGACAGCGCTAGCTAGCCAAGCCGCAGGATGTCCGCACCCCTGACAGGACCGCTCGGCCCCTGCTGCACGCGCAGCGGCACGGTCCCGCACTCGGGCGCCGCGCGCGGCACGACAGAGCAGATCGCAGGTCTCACGACGTACGTCGCGCGCCCTGCGGCGCCGCACGCGGGCGGCTTGCGCGTGATCATGTACTTTGCGGACGTGTTTGGGCCGCTGTATCTGAATGGGCAGCTCGCGATGGATTATTGGGCTGAGCACGGTGCGTCCGCCGAGCTTTGGGCCGGGGAAGGCGTGGGTGTTGACGGGGCAAGGGGGTGGCGGTAGGGTACCTCGTGCTCGGGGTGGACTACTTTGAGGGCGACTCGGCGGCGCATCATAAGGGGGAGGAGGGGTGGGATGTCGACGAGTGGGTGATCCCGTTCCGCACGAGCGCGGCGCGCATCACGCCTCCATGGATCGCTGCCGTGAAGAAACGATACGGTGCGTGTCGGTTGTCCGCTTCGTTGGCAAAGGGGGATTTCTCATTGAGCCTGTCGGAAATAAGGGGAACCGGGCACGAAGTTCTTCACTGTTGGTGGGTTGACACGCTCCTCGGGAGTGGGCGCATTGAGAAGACTGCCAGAACAGGGTATTGTTTCGGCGCGCCCTTCGTGATGGACCTCCTCGCGACCGATTGGGTCACCGCCGGTGAGTGTGTATGAAACGGGTGCAGTACAAAAAGGAAAACGAGCCAAAGATGGTGTGGCAGGGGCGTTCGCGCACCCAGCGTTTCTAGATGAGGGACACTTCGAGAGAATTGAAAGTATGTACCTTCCATCTTCTCGCGAAGGGCATTTGGAGCTCATTTGAGATTGTGCCCCCCGCGTCATCTGTAGGACCCCTGCTGATGTCCAGTCCGGGTGAGCTTCGCTCGCGTTCGGCGAAGGCCTACCCATGCCTGACCGCGCAACAGAGGACGACTTCACGTTCCCGCACGCCGCGCGCCGGCGCGCCGAAGACATCCTCGTCGCGCGCAAGGCGACGTACTTTATCCAGATCTTCGGCGGAGCAACGCACGGGTTCGCGACCCGCCCGGACCCAGCAGTGCGGGGAGATCGTGAGTGTCGCACCCACTTTCTCGCGATCCTCGTATTGTGGTGGCACGGCTGATGCGCGGGATGCTCCTACTTAGGGTGGGCGAAGGAGGAGAGCGCCCGTGCAGTCGTAAGGTGGTTCGACCACCATGCGGGGGTGTAGATCATGATGCGCGGCGGGCTACGAAAGCCGGCCGCAACACGCCAGCGGACTCAGATAAGTACCGATTATGCAGAAGACTCGCGCCAATGATGTCAGTGGGCATCACTGCCACTCAGCTCAGCGTACAAGACCAGGACGCGGAAGCGACTACTTGGATCTTAGAGCGCAACTGCGGCGTCATCAATATCGGCTGTCGCATAGAAGATAGCGTGGAGAAGGCACCTTGTGCTCAACGGCGCCAACCTCGGTTCCGTGTCGCACAAATCTCTGCAACTTCAGAATGGACCACCTATAAGTAGTTCGATATGAGACAGCTGTTACCTTCCAAATACACTGCTGAGGTCCCACACCGTTGACCACATCGCGAGGGGTCCATACGCACGTCACGACGTTCCTGAAGCACGCTCGGACCGACCTCAGGGGTGCTCCCTGTCTCGATCACAGTGCCTGTGGAGTCGTTGGGCTGCAGCTACTACCATTGAGGCCAATGCTTAAAGCTTTCGACGCCGAAGGTGAGTTTGGCTTTTTCCTGCCTCCGGTAAATTTTGACAATCACTGGGCTAAGCAGCCAGTAGGATGGATAGGTTAGTTGAAAATTTCAGGCTCACCCGCGATGCTCTTACCCCCGTCGTTGGGGATACGTTCGTCTTCGGCAGTGCAACCAGATGACCAGACTCCAGACTCAGGATGAGCCAGACTTTCTCGACATTGCCTATGATGGTGGCGCACAGATTTCCGCGTGGCCGGCAACCTGTCGAAAACCGCTCCTGCGGGTCCGTTCACCGGTACCGCCATCGACCAGGGGCGACTCCGACGTGCCCTGTTTTTACATATTCCACCTCTTGAGAGTGTCGCTTGGAAGTCAAAGTAACAAGCTGAAGGCGAGTCGCGTATACTATCATGGTGATATCAGGTTGTGCCCCATTTGCGCAAGTCGCAAGATTGCAAGCGCTACCGCTGACCAGCGGCGTCCGAAGTGTTCGGGCGGGCGTCGCGAGGCTTTCCATTTTGACCCTCTCCGCTAGCGAGCGATGACGAAGAACTTCAAGGCGGGTCTTACCACTTCCGTAATTTCTACCAACCACATCGATGCACTTCATCTGCAGCATGGACGAGCTGCTTGCTCGCATGACCAGCCCTGGGGCGCTTTTCTGCACATTGGGGAGGCGTAAGAACACGACGCTCCTGCTCGGCCAATCGGACGGGGCGGACGGCGTTCTCAATAGACTTCCCTAGATCGATCATTGACCGATCTCCCTCGAGCAGGCGGGACCGTTGAGCCGCTCGAAATATTCCGTCGTGCGTCTCCCAATATAGCCTGGGCCGTGTTTGAACCTGCCCAGCCCTTTGCGCTCGCCGCTCGGTACACACGCAGTAGGCTCGTAAACCAGCCTCACGTTCGGAGGCGGAAGACAGTCGTTCCTCCCGAAGGGAGGCTGGAACCTCTTGTGAGGGGGGGTGGTGGTGACCCCCGTGGGAACGACGCGCCAAAAAGTGTCTCGAGGCCTCTCCTCACCTCTCCTCGCACGCCCATTTACGCAGCGGATATTCTTGAAAATAAATGGGCAGGCTCGCAGCACCGACTGTTCCTGATAGAATATTTTTTGTCACGATATTCTGCACATAGCCCGCAATGCATCTTTCGACGACGCCGGGCTTCAGCCACCCGTTCAATGTCCGCTGACATCTCTCACCAAGGGGATTGCAACTCAGCCGTTCCCACGGGGGTCACCACCACCCCCCCTCACAAGAGGTTCTAGCCTA
>MNAD01000339.1:0-16409 GCA_001895945.1 Trametes pubescens | reverse complement strand
GGACTGGACTGGATCAGGACTGGATGGAACTTGGAAGCAGCCACCACCGCGCCCGTGCTGCGGCAACTCTCTATCGCTCCTCTTCCCGCCCTCCTCATCCTTCTCGTCGCTGCCCACACGATCACCACTGCCTCTGACAACCGAGGCACCGTCTCGTCTCCGTTGGATACCTTGTTCTATTCCCGACGCTGCATGTTGGATCCCATATAAGCCCTCCTAACCAATGTCTATCTCCTCGGAGTCACCCTCCAACATGGACTCCTCGTCGAGCTACTTCGCGTCGGGGAGCCACTCGCACCACCATGGCGCACCTGCCGAACCGCAACGCGTGTACGATCTCTACTCCTGGTCGAACATATCCCCCAACACACGGCTCGTCTACTGCCAGAACGCGGACGCCGCGAACGAGGCTGTCGCGCAGCTCAACTCCAAGGTCCTCGGGTTCGACTTGGAGTGGAAGCCGAACTTCATCAAAGGCAGGCCAGAGAATCCCGTCGCGCTCGTGCAGCTCGCCAGCGCGGACCTCGTTCTTCTCATCCACATCTTCCACATGCCCAGTAAGCAAATCGAGTCGCATATATCCATTTATCCCTCACACTTTTTGTCTAGCATTCCCGGAGAGACTGCGAGACTTGCTCGCCGATGAGACCGTGGTCAAAGCCGGTGTAGGAATACAGAGTAAGTTTGTTCTCATTGCGTCATGAACCGCCGCTCACGCGTGCTCCCCAGAGGACTGTAAGAAGCTATTTACGGACTATGGCGTGGATACCCGAAACTGTGTAGACCTATCCCTCCTCGCTCGCACCGTCGACAACGCCCGGTGGAAGGGGAAATATGCCAGCCCGATCGGACTCGCGCGACTTTGCGAAACATACGAGGAGTTGACCCTACAGAAGGGAAGAGTTCAGACGAGCAACTGGGAGCTACCGCTTGATCTGAGGCAACAGGATTGTAAGTGTCTCATCATCTTGCGCTCAAGGTGACGAATGGCTGGGATGAGCATCTTGCAAGTGCAACGGTCGTGCGAGACGGAGTGCACGCCGCGGAGAAGAATGTGCCATTAAGCTCGTGGGAGCCGGCAGCTAATTTTAGAATGCTCTGCTACCCAACCTAAAGTGTATTGAGGAAGCTATGGTCGCTTCCGGACAGCGATTGCAGCTTTTTGACCCGTTAACCGTACGAGGCCGAGCTTTTTATTGAATGGAAAGTGTTGTTGATCTACATATCGTGTTATGCTGTGTCGCCGAGAGAATCCTCTTTCCTCTCGTGTGACTTGGATCACCTTGATTCACCTTCCTTTCCGCAGATGCCGCCAACGATAGCCATGCAGGCCTGACACTATACACACGCCTCTCCGCTATGGCGACGACGATGGATCCGGTACCGCAGACGGTGTGGTACACCTTCGACACCATCAATGGCTTCCTCTATCAACCCTCATCTGGAACCGTCTGGCATCCGTTCAACCCCTACTACGACCCCGGCCCGCCCCCACCTCCCCGTCCGCCCAGGGTATACAACGACTCCGCACCAAATGGGGCTATGCCGATTCCATACCGCGCGAACCGCTACTCCCGGCGCAATCGCGCAAGGAACCCAAATCAACCAGGCTCACTCTCCCCATCCGCTTCTTCATTTGTACCCGGCGCACGCACGCATACCCCCTCTCCTTCCCCGACACCTGCGGGTGGCCCTCCGCAGCATTCATACGCCGTCTCGCCTTCGTCCCAACCGCATGCTTATACCCGCTCTCCACCTCCGCAATATCGTCCTGCAAACCAATCGACACCCGCGCCCCTGATGGATATAGACATGGACGGCTTTCCGCGCCTCGCACACGTTCCACGGCAATACCAGGGCAAGCCCAAAGGCTTCGGCGGCGGCGGGTACGGCGCGCACCCCCACGCGGGCCCAAACCCCGGGCCGCCAGGGCGTGGGAGGGGCAGGGGCCGCGGGCGCGGGCAGACCGTGCAGCTTGGGTTTTTTGCGGTGTCGGGTTAGGCATGCCCGCGGATTTGCAGCGTCGTCATCGTTTCGTCTATACTTACCACTCTCCGCGCCCTCGATATCCTGTTCTCATCATCGCCGACTACACCCCGCTCTCACCCCCTCTCTGTCTCTTGCACTGCGCCCCATCGATCGGAGCCGCCACGGGGCTCGGCGACGCGGCGCAGGCCGTTCTCGCATCCAGTTTCACGCCCTTTACCAGTCTGCCTGTATCAGGCGGCACCACGACCCCTCGGACTGGGGCGGGCGGACTTGTCATCATGTTATATGTACAATACTCGCACCATGCGTCACCACTCGACATTGCTTTCGGCAGATCACCGACCGTCTGAGATCCGCGCGCAGCGAGGGCGTGCATGTTGATGGGGTTGTTCGCGTGCGCCGTGCGCCGTGCGCAAGGGCTTCGAAACGTCCCGGGCTCAATAGGCTGTGCTGTCTGCCAGGGCCGACTCTCTGATCTCATGAGGCGGCGCTTGGCCGCAGCTGCAGGAGGCCGTCCCGGATGCGTGTACATATTTGTTTTACGGTGTGTGCGCTTGCTGCTTCGCGTACTGGTAAAACGGCTGAAGGACATGACATTCTTCAGGTACAACCGGGCGGTATGGCTCGTGCATTGGCGGCATCAGCAGCTGCTTGCACGGCTCCCGGGCCCGCGTGCGACGTACTTGGCCCAGTCCTTTAGCACTGTTGCTGCAGGCGTAAACGAGGCTGCGGCCGATGAGTGTTGTATAGGCCCTCAAGGCTTCATATCTGAGTCGCTTATGCTTAGGGTCCATCAAATCAGACGCTAACCGCACTTGCTGCATCGCAAACTCAAGGAAACGTCATGATACTTACTTTCACTCTACAGGACATTGGACAAGCATCTACGAAGGTTGATGCACATCAGTGAGGTATGAAGGTACGGTCCAATGTCTTGCATCGCAAGAGCCGCAAGTGAGATCGGACACGCTTTGGGCCTGCCCGCTCTGAGATGCGGAAGGCTGGCATAGCCTGGCCGATATCTGTCCAAATCCTGCGGTGAAGAGCGAGCCCGTATCGCAACACCGGTCGGGAGCCGGCGAGAAGACGGGAGTCGAAGGTCCAAGCTTACATGGACGCTCTCGTAATCCATTGGTTTCGGCTATGTATCCCTGACGTTCTTATTTTTGGCTGCAGCTTTCTTGCATCGGGATGCCGCTCAGCGTCATCGCTGCGGTGCCCGGGAAACATGACCGGATGCCCGACCGTACATCCGACGGGGCAGGACTCGCCCTGGTTAATACGGCCTCCTCACACGTTGACGAGAAGACCCTGCGGAAGTTGAAACTTCATCGCGCCCTTGCCGGTGCCAATGCGCACGTTTACACGCCCAGTTCAAGAGGCTATCCGAGTGATATTTCGGCGGCCAACATCCCGCCGGCGCACCCGCTGGCACCCGACACATTGCGCGCTGATGTCGGTCAACCATTGCCCGGACATCCGATTGCGGATGTCCGGCGGCTCTCGCGCTACAAATCTCAGGATATCCAGCGCTAGAGATCCGCCGAGTGTTGGCGCTGTATCTGGTGGTCATACGCCCGAGCCCGTCTAGATATCCCGTCAGCGCTATTCACCCCGCTGCAACCTTTTCTTTCTTGGGGGCAACCTGCAGAGTATAGTAGACAGCTTATGAGTACCCACAGTGAATGGTTTCATCAGTACGGCCTCTTCGCTAAAATGTATTAGTACTAGCATAGTTGAATGAGAGGAAGCCCTGAACGCTCTACCTGCACATACAGTAGCTAGCGTGTATACCGTACTTGCAAAGCTCGAAATTTCCCAAGTATCAAGCGCCGAACGCCAATATTAGCGCCGCGTGATGGAGGGCTGTCGGGCAGGTGCGCTGGACTTAGCTCTTACCGTCACCTCCCTATGCATGCCCACCTGCCGCCGCGCCCTCCCTTCCTCCTCCAAAGTTCATCTTCTCGCTCACTCTATCATGCTGTCGACACTGTAGGTCGTTCTTGTGTTTGGGTGAGTGCTTACTCAACTCATCAGAAGCAGCTCACGCCAATAGTCTCGTACGCTCATTATAGCCAGGACAGCACGGTGAGTTCCTCATAGAATCCCCGCCCCTCTCCATAACTGCTTCCATATCACCCTCTACCCACACTGTCATGTATACTGTACCTCCGGCACCCGCCCCCGTCAGATCCCCTCTCTTGCAGCATGTACCCATGTAATTCAGTACATATTGCAGCCATATAACACATCGTTTAATGTCCCTATACAATGTGCGACTCCCCTAGTGTGGTGATCCAGCATTATGAATTTCTGGATTTTGCCCATCGACTTTTAGTGGGCGCCTGTGGCATGGTGGATATCGTGAGTCTCTCGACGAGAGAGCAGGCAGGCATCCGAGCCATGATATCACGCGTTAACCACTGGTTGACATCCGACCGATCTCAGGGCTGGGATATACACACGGCGTTTCGGCGCAAATAACTGTAGCGAACTGCGTGATCTCAACGGATATCGCCCCCGTGAGATATCCTGGGACAACTTGTTCTTCCGGGCGTGTAGTAGGGTCGAAAGTACGCGACAAATGAGGTATTATCTCGCCGTGTTCGCATCAATCAATATCTTGTACGCAGCGGCCCCCTGAGGACGCTCACGGGAGGCTCGGTGCGCCGCGGCGGCCTGCGCCAGATCATTCCCTATCGGTACCGTAATTTTGAGAAGATGGGACCGAAGGGCTTGTCCTTGTTGAGGTGCGTCGAGATGTTGATGTCTGCATGCCGCATCAGCTCACACACCTTGTTTACCCGCCAGGGCCAGTAGGACATGACACATACGGCGAGTCATCGACATGATGGAGCAGTGTCGTGTGCAGACACGCACCGAATGCGGCGGTGTATCATCCAAACGCACTGGCGCTCGCCGGTCTGCGCGGTCGGGATCAACACCCGGATCCGCCTCCAGGGTCCACGCCGTCTGCAGTATATCTTCAGGGAGCCACGATGGAAGGAACGCACCCCGAGTCTGCATCCCTTTCCTTCCCTCTTTCTCAACATGACCGTGCTTGGCGCCCTTCTCGCTGTACATTCTTCTACTCCTTCGTTGACGCTCTTTACTCTTGATTCAGCGCCCAGACTTCGCCTCAATGAGTCCTTGATACTTAAGGCAATCCGCGACTTCGCGTACACTCTTTGGCTCTTCACATATTCGGACCTGAAGACCGTTTTCTTCCCTACTGTGAGTTGTGCTTCTTCCCTAGCATGCGCGGCCGCTAACCATCCATCAGCTCATCTTCGGCACTGCCGCAGCCCCCACATCCTCCGCAGCGCAGATCGTACCCAGACCTGTCTGGATCTGGTTGCACCTCCTTACGTTCTGCCTCTCCAACCAATGCCTGTCGCCCGAGGAGGACGCTGCGAACAAGCCTTGGAGACCTATCGCTGCTGGGCGTATTACCACGGAGAATGCGCGGATATTGCGCTGGGCCATGCTCCCGGTCTGCCTCTTCGTGTCGGCGCACTACGGAGTGTTGCTGCCTAGCGTCACGCTCGCACTAGCGACGCTCGCGCACAACGAGCTCAGGTTGGACTCGGGGTGGCTCGCGAGGAACGTGTGCAACGCTGTCGGATACGCGTCCTTCAATGCCGGAGCAACGTACGCCGCATGCGGTACGTCTTCTCCCGCAGGTCATGGTACCAGATTGTGAAGGCTGACGTATGTTTCGCATGACAGCGGCCGGCTGCGACTGGAAGGCGACGTCGGTGGCTGCGCAGGTCCTGAACGCACTTGTGATCCTCACCACGATCCAAGCTCAAGACTTCCAAGACATCGAGGGCGATCAGCTCACGGGAAGATGGACGCTCCCGATCGCGTTCCCGCGGTCCAGCCGCTGGGCGATGCCCGTCCTCCTCACTGTATGGTCCGTGTTCCTGGCGGCGTACTGGCGGGCATCCCCGGTGCACACGGCCATCCTCGTCGTGTTGGGCGCGATCCCCGGGCTGCGTTTCGCCTTGGGTGATGATGCATCCGCTGACCGGACCTCGTATCGTTTGTACAACGTGCGTGGCATCTATTTTCTTGCGCTCGGTGTTCGCGCGGCGATACTGATGCTGATGCCCACACAGCTCTGGTTGTGCGCCGTGCATGTCACCCCTTTCGTGGCTGCATAATCTCATCAAGTAATATGTATCTCAACAGGTTCGTGTTTGATATGTTGTGTGAGAAGGTGATGCTGACAACTCCCCTCGTTTGACATAGGACCCCCTTCATATATGGTGTATTGGTATCTATGTACGAAAACCGCGGTGTGTATACCTCCTTATCATTATTCTCCACTGTGTCAATATCTACAGATAGAGTACTTACATTAAGTGATTCTTATCTCGACTCGAGATCCCTCGGACTTCATTATGGACAATGCATACATACAAGTAGTGTTAATCTCTACCGTACGAATGCGATCTACTATTTTCATCATGTTACACGATGCGAAGGGTTTGGAGCCAACCGCATCTTCAACAGTGAGCATTTGTCCTGCACTTGCCATGATGCGCTGATGACCTTTACGACCCAGGTAAGCTATGTATGGTACTCTGAGTTGATCATGAGTGACATGCCCTCACCTCCGATCCACAGCCGCCGCGGTTGCGTTAACGATGACACAGTTATCAGCTAGGTGTTCTAACGCATAGTATCTGGGAACACACGCGCGCGGGATGCGCCGTAAACAAACGCAAGGATTCTCCATACTTAAGTTGCCTTCTTGCTCATGTTGAAGCATCTGAACCAGGCTGCAGCTACGCCAGCGGCTTGAGGAGATGGACTTCCTAGCTGCATGCCGCGAGGGCCTCCCCTACTACTGCGCCCAGGTATAGTGCGCCCGAGTGATCATGACATCCCTCGCCTCCGACCTCCAATTACATAGGTACGCCCGAAGGCCCACTATACCGCCGTCCCTCGGCTGACTCCACTGTTATAGTAACGCGGACGCCCACGCAAGATGTCGTGCACGAATGCTGCCTCATCGAGAAGGACACCATTGGCATCGTCAGCCCCTGGCAGGCCGCACCCTTGCAAATCCACGGTTCCACGATACGCTGACGCGTACGGCGTGGCTGTGTCTCTTGCGCAGGGCGATGTTGGACGACGGGGAGCCCTACCCGAACCCGCTCGCTTTCAAGCCCGAGCGGTCGCTCCGGGAGGGAAAGCTCCGGCAAGACTTGGAATACGGACGTACTTCCGTTTGACGTCGCCATTGCGCTCCGACGTCGGTGCGTAACGTTTGCATGACATCGATGATGTTGCGCGGTCCGCAGAATCGGAGAGGCTTATGAATCAGCTGATGTGCTTGTGCCTTGGAATGCGTAAGATATGGTCTGGGAGGTACTTGGCGCAGCGCCTGGCGTTCACGGCGACAGTGGCATTAGTGCATGTACTAGCCACATTCGCGGCCGCATCGTGAACGCCCATGCCAATGGGTTGGATGGTAAGCCCATTATTCCCCCTGGCGGCTACTTAGTACTCGGGGCAATGCATCCGTGTGCGTTCTTCCATTCGCCCGTGATAGTGCATGCACGGTATGGTTGCTCAAGCACTCACCGCCCGTACTGCTTTTCAAGTTCCCGCTGGCAGGCTGCCATTCGAATGTGATATTCGACCTCGCTCGGCGCGCACCCGGAGGAGCAGCGGGACCGTACGTGAGCGGTGAGCAGTCAACATAGCCGTGCGTCGGTGTGCCTATGTTATGTGGTCGACGTAGCCTACAACGGTGAGCGTCCCAATCGAACTTTGAGTGGCAGCAGCGTTTGGAGTTTAAATCGTCTTCCGTTTCGAAGGCCGCGCACCTGCGATACATTCACAGTCCGTTGGCGTAGCGCCAGCTTGTTCTGGTCGGCACTGTTAGTGTGAGTGCCAGAGATACTCTGATGTATGGTCTCAGGATGGTTGGCGGGGAGTAAGTGTTCCCCGGGTCGCGGAGAACTATGTATGTCCTGTGTGGCAATTGATAGGTTATGTTTGGGCTACGATAAGCCGGGAGGTCCTTCGGGAGTCAGATGCCCTATACATGCTGACAAGTCACTGCGCGGTTCATCACGATGGTATGTTGGCTCCTTGTGACGGAGGATGTGCTTACTACTGTATGTACGTGATTGAACTCCGAGAGCTTACTGCAGAGTCGGTGTGCATAGCTTTTAGATTGCGAAGTTCGTAAATAGTTTGCTTGCAGCGTACACGCCACATGGATGCATGGGGGACTGGAGGAACCTGGAGGGACGGTGACTGATGTACATCGAGTCTGCGACAGATGGCGGGCAAGTAGACTCGTTGTGCAGTATTGTTGTGCAGTGATCGAGACGTCGCGTTTAGCAGGCGAGTGCGTCCTGTCGGAGTCGGACAACCAGGAGCGCTTGCGCTATGTATACCTGCTGACCGGTCGTTGGTTGTGTAGGTGTACCCACTACTTGTTGCGGAGGCGGTATCTTGAACGTTATTGAGCTTCGAAAGTTGTATCGCCATCCGACCTACTTCACATCTTGATTGAGCACGGAATAAGTTCTTGCGCAGGTTCTCAACACGACAAGTAGGTTGTATCGTGGCCTCGTATGGGTGAGAAGAGGAGGATACGCGAGGAGGACGGAGAGAACGTGAGAGTCGCGCGCAGAGTTCGCGATCTGGGCCTGGCGCCATCGCTTGCTAGCCCGGCGGCAGCGCCTCCCACTCAAGTCTGTGAAACTCTTCAAGTGCCGATCTCTCCTCCCCACCCTCTCCCCGCTTTCCCCTCGTTCTGTCCGACAGTCCTGCCTTGCCTCTGCTCCCCATAGTTGTCTCAGGCCTCGCAATCGACGACATCTGGACACTCTAGCCGGGTGGCAGGGCAATGCCAATCACCGAGTCGCGTCTCTTCGGCCGCTTGCTGAGACTGGCCTTCGTGCTGCTATGGGCGCAGGCACTATTCCCTGCAGTCTTAGCGGAGGTTCTCCCATATCTGGAACAGGTACGCGAGCCGAGCTTCATGCTACCGGAGGGCCCGAAGAATGCACATATCCAATCATGGCCGGTCTCATCGCTCAACGCTGTTTCTCCGTAGGGCTTCCTCTTTGACTGGTACGGTGATCAAAGTCCCCCAACCCCGACAGCAGGTACGCGTCCTTCTGCTACAATGCTCATATCGCTTCCGGTTCTACCGAGGTTGATGCTATGCCGTCCATTTAGCACAATGCGATACCCTCCACATAACCTGGGGGAGACGCTCCGCCACGGGGTAAGCGTCTCATGCTCGAGCGCTGCCTCAGTATTGGGCGCTGACAGATTTTATCAGGCCCAATCCTGCCGCGCCCTACTTCCTGCAGATATATACCTCGTGAGCATTCCAGTCTGTTTCACAAGGCAGCGAAATACCGATCTGTCTGCTGCGCAAAGGACGTTTATAGTGCCATTCTTGATACCAGCTGGGAACGAGTTGGCGACATCGTTTGTACGTCCGACATTATTCAGGTCTTGTCCGGAGAAGGTTCTCACGAGTGACTTGTGTACCGTTGTAGGACTGGGTGGTTCCATTCGTTCCGGAGACTCAGGTATGTGTCCATCACCCACGCGAATTTGCTCCCGCTCTGACGTATCTTCCCACAGTTCCAAATATGCATGGTGCGTTGATTATAGGATACCACTTTCTGTTGAGCTCAGAATTCCCGTTAGGTCGCGAGTAATGGCGTGACAGGAGGCTGTCAAAATATCTACACCGTCTACCAGGCCCCCAATACGACTGTGGATAACCCGCCGACGTGCTTCAACCTCACGTATCCCCACGCACCACTGGGTGTCCAAGCCTCTATCTCAGATGGAACATGGTCACAATATGGATGGGTTCCACAGGCAAGTACCTATTATGGTTGTCCTAAGGCGTTTCGCTGAGCAGCTCACAGTGCTCCGAAATATCTTTAACACCGACAAATGGCACTCCGCCATTCTCCTACAGTGTGAGGGTCTTCATAAAATCCTAATGTTGCGCCGCCTCGCTTACCCTACGTGCCGCAGATCGCACCCGCTCTCCACCCTCCGTTCAACTTTACGTCTGACAACATGGAACCTTTCAAGTGGACCGTCTCTTTGGTGAGTCTCCCGCAGCGCTCTGTGTATCCTCGGGGCTCAACGCGACTGCAGATGTATGGCATGCCCTTCTTCGTTACTGTTTCGGACGCCAACGGAGTAGGATGGTCCAACGGGCCCATCCACCCGACGGGCGATGGCTCGACATCATGTCTTGACCTCGACGCCGCACTCCATCCAAAGCCGTAAGCCGCATTCTTCTCCTTACGCATCCGCAGTGGCTATACTCGTTTTCCTCCCGCAGGCCGCAAATCTCCGCAGGTGGCGCCGCCGGAATAGCCATCGGCACGCTCGTCCTCGGCGCACTCATCGGCCTCCTCGGCTCATTCCTCCTCGCGCGCTGGAAATTCAAGAACGGCTCGCCCTCGCACCCTTTTGCGTACGCGCGCAAGCTCTCCGACCCGGGCGACACGCCCACACTCTCCCAGTACCCGCCGTCGTCCGCCATGTCCACTACGTTCGGCAGCAGCGCGCAACGCGGCGGGCACGCGGATGAGCACGGGCTCCTCGCGGGCAGCCCCGCCACCCCCGCGTTTGCGCACAACCAGTCCTTCTCGCTGTCCGAGCGCGAGGACGGTGTCGTGTCTCCGACGGGCCATCAGCACTCGCCGAGCGCGGGCAGCAGCAATGTGTCGCCGACAAATACGGGCGCGCCACCGCGCTCGCCGCTGGGCGGGCTCGGGCAGAACTCCGCGTCGCACGTGTACGTGGTGCACCACGACGCGGGCCGCCCGCCACCGGTGACGGTGTTCACGTCGGACGGGACGGAAGTCGTCGAGCTCCCACCGCAGTACGAGACCGCCGCCCGGCGTGAGGAGCAGGAGCGCGAGCAGCAAGGGCAGGGACGTGGCGCCTCCGGCGCACGACCGCTTCCGACCTCTCCGCCGACGCCTAGCGGCCAACGGAGAGTACCGCGGAGCCTGCCGCAGAAACCGACGATGGTCGCGTCAAATGCGGACGCGCCCGCAACGTCGCCCTCGTCCCCAGCGAATTCGCCGTCGTAGTCGGCACAACGCACCCCCTCGCGGGCGTGGACTTTCTGGATATCTGTCTGGATGTACATAACGACTCATGTCCTGTAACGTATCGCATGCCCATCTGTGTGGTTTTCCGTTCCCCCTGGATCCCGTTCTCCTTCGCTCTTAGTCTAGTGTCTACGCATACCATACGCTTGCTTAGCTTAGCCCCCTTTGAAAAGAGAGAGGCGTCCCCTACTTACTTACCGACCACCCCGTCTATCGTTCGTTCGTTCGCGCTGTTGCGCCAGTGCTCGCTCTCCCTTCCCTCAGCTGCTACCGCTTTCCCCACTCGTTTCCGCAGGGTGTACTTTACTACACGGCCAATTTTGCCTTACCCATCATGATACAATATGAACGCGTTTCGATTGCTATTGTACTGCTCGCGCTCGAACTCGTGCTCACGCACAATGTACATACACGCCGATGGGCGAAGGTCGCCAGCCGTCGCGCGCACTTAGCTTACGCCAGCCGGGAGGGAGCCTCTCCTCTGCGTCTGCCGCGCACTCGTCCATCGATACGTCCCCACCGTCGTCCGCTCCGTCCTGCGCATCTGCGGAGAGCGCAAGAAGCGTACCGAGGCGGCGGTCCATGACATCGATTGTGCTCTCTTCCCAGTCCTGCTAGAATGCATAAGACTATCAGCTACGCGATGACATGAGCATGGGATAGAGAAAGCGTACCGCGGACGATGGGGATGTCTGTGCCGGCCGTTGACTAAGCACTGAGAGAGCAGTCGCGAGCTGTGGCCGCTCCGCAGACAAGGCTTGTAGTAATAACGTGCTCGCGCTGTAAGAGAGGGTGTGAAATGAGGTATCTCCGGGACGTATGGGTACTGAAGAACGTACGGCTTGGTACCTCCAGTAGCGGCTGAGTCCGGGCCTAAGGATGCGATGATGCGGACAAGGGCAGCCTCACGGATATCCTCCGCGTCCTCGGTATCTGCATTGCTGCAGCTGTCGACGAGCCATTTGGCCCAGCTCGCGAGGCAGATGTCGTATGACGGGTCTGCTTTTGGCTCGTCTGTGGAGACCGTGACAGAGAGCGAGACGATTTCCGGGTCGTCGTTGGGAGTGTGAATGGGTTGCGCAAGGTACGCGGAGATCGCGGAGACAAGGCGTAGCGGAAGGGTTGGGTGCAGGGTTTGAAGGTGGGAGAGGAGCGGGGTCCAAATGAGCAGCGACGAGCGGGGAAGAGCGAGCGTGTCTTGTCCGGGGGACACTCGCTTTCTGTGAAGACACAGGTCAACGGCTCCGCCTTAAGTGACGTATCACTGCATGCTCACTTTTTTGAAAGAGGGACCAAACCACCCTTCTGTACGAGCGCCTCCGCGACACGGTCGAGTGCCCACCGCTCTCGTGTGTCCTCTTCGTCGCCATCCGGCAGCGTATCCTCCCAGCCAAGGGCGCCCGCCGCGGCCGCAGAGGCGACCTTCGCCTCAGCGATCCAACGTTCGACGTCGCGGGTAGCCTTCGTGATGTCGCCGCGCAGTTGCACGCGGAGCGTTGCGTCGCGCGTGGTCGCCTTCATGAGCGCCTTGTACTGCCGCAGGAGCGGGGCGAGCGGGCGCAGGGGCTGAGACGGCGCCGCGGACGGAGTGGATGGGTTGAGGGTCGGTAGGAAGTAGTTGTGCAGAAGCCATGCCATGGACTGTGCGCGTCGCGTTGGCAAAAAGACGAGGAAGAGAGGGTGTGTGGACGTACCTCTCTGGCTGCGTCGCGCAAAACCTCGAGGCTTGGCAGATCTTCGTGCGTCGCGGCGTGTCGAAGTTCAACGAGCCATGCAGGAAGCCCAAGTTGCTGCGCAATGCTAGCAATAGAGCGGGCGTACGCGCCGAGCTGGAGGGGGTCGACGAGACCGTTCACTAGCCGGATGATCGCCGCGGCATAGCTCATGCGCAAGGACAGGTATGAGGACGATGAAGATGCGGTCGCGCTCGATTCATCCTGTAGAATAGTAGAGAGAATCGCATGGGTAGATTCGAGGGCATGAGGGAGGGGTATGGCTGCTTTCCAGGCTGCTAACTAGTACGGTCAGCGGGAAGGCCTCGGGCAAGAGCGGTGTGCACAACGTACCCGGTTCACCGCGCGCTGCTTGGCATCGAAGTCGGACTCGTCGGCATATATCCACCCGCAGACCTGCTCGAGCTCGCCGAGGTCTTGCCAAGGTACACGACGAGGAAGGCGCATCTTGTCGCGGCCAGAGCTTCAGCCAATGCAGTAGGAGGTATACATGGGCGCCTACGAAACTATATAAATTCATGGGCGCTTGTAATGCCACGTGGTGGAGTGTCAAGCTCAATTTAGAAGTAATACCAGGCGCTTGGCATCCTCGGGCATCGCTTTCTTCTGCCACACTCAGCTTCAGCCCCGGGTTCGAGGAACTTCGAAGTATCTATTCTATTCATGGCGGCTTTGAAATTTTGCGCAATGCTCAATCAATATATGCTGTATCGCAATGGATGTGTGGCATCTCGGGCCTACTGACTGACCGATAATGCTACTGGTGCAATTTCAAGAACATCTCTAGCACCTAAGCATCCACGATGTCCTGTTATCTCCCGGCCACTCGGTATACTTTGATATATTGGTAAATGTAGCGCCATCCAGCCCTCATGCCCCTCTTTGCCTTCCACAGCATTTGGTATAGCGATCGGCATTGAAGTCCCTGTTAGCAATCCCTCGGGGACATCCCCGAGGGACGCCCGCACCTTTCCCAACTTCCAATACTCTTGTAATCCGCTCGGGAATGACCAACCATTTCAACCTGTACGATCGAGCTGGCGCGTCGAGTGTATAAAGGATGGGCATGCTGCGCCACAGGGAGGACAGGACCTCCGAGACCAACACACCACCCATACCAGCCTACTTTCAAACCAAACGCAGTACAACACCTACACCATGTCCTCCAAGCAACTCATCCTTGTGAGTCGCTTATACCATTCTTTGAGCCGTAGCTCACAGATTTTTATCTCTCTAGGTGACTGGAATCAACGGCTTCCTCGGCGCCCATATCGTCGACCAACTGGTGAAGGCCGGGTACCGCGTCCGAGGGTAAGCTCTCGTGCTTCTATCTTATGCGCGGCTACTGATCATGATCACCAATGCGTCGCACAGGACTGCCCGTTCTGCGAAGGTCGCTGCTGTCCAGAGGAATAACGCCATCTACGGCAACGACGTCGAAGTCGTTAGCGCCGATGACCTTGCTTTCGGCGACTTTACGGATGCTCTCGAGGGTAGATACCAATCTACTTTTACCTCTGACGATAGGCACCAGTCGCTCAGATTTGGCTGTCAGGCGTCAGCGGCGTTATTCACGCCGCAGCTCCACTGGTTGGAAGGGACACACCCGAGAACGCTCTCACCGTGAGAGACACGCCTTACTAGTCCCCGTCCTTGCTCCGCTGATATGAGCATCATGTGAAAGGCCTCGATTGAAGGTGCCGTCAATATCCTTCGCCAGACTGAGAAGGCTGGCATCAAGCACTTCGTGCTTGTGAGCAGCATCCTCACCGTCAGACTCCTCGGGGACTCCGCCCCATCCTGGACGGAGGACGGTACGCTCCTTTGCATCTGCGCTTGATCGAATCCTCATATAATTGGTTTCTGCAAATAGACTGGGTTTCGACCAGCAGGGAGCAGGCCCTCGCCAGCAACGATCCCACTTTCGTTTACGTCTCGGAGAAGGCCCTCGCTGAGCAGGCTGTCTGGGAGTTCGCCGAGAAGCACCCCAACATCGATGTCACCACCTGTGCGTCCTACCCACTTCCCCCCACACACGCCGTACTGACCGCGGACATAATCCCTCCAGTGAACCCGCCGTTCTTCATCGGGCCCTTCGCGCCCAACTACCGCTTCACCGACGCGCTCATCCGTGAGATGAGCACCAATGGGCTCCTCTACCAGCTCCTCAATCCCGCGGGCACCTTTTTCGCCCCCCTCTTGCTCCTCATCGATGTGCGCGACGTCGCGCGCGCGACCGTACACGCGCTCACGACCCCGCCCGCCGAGAAGCGCAAGCGCCTCCTCTTCGTCCCGCACTCCGTGAGCTGGAAGCAGGCGGCGGAGCTCATCGCGGAGGCGCGCCCGCAGCTAAAGGAGCGCCTGTCGAAGGCCGCGCAGGAGGAGGGCAAGTACCCGCACCCGGCGCCGCCGACCCCGGTCGACAATTCGAAGGCGATTGGGGTGCTTAAACTCGGGCAGTTGAACGACTGGAAGACGACGATACTTGCTGGAGTGGACTCGCTCCTCAAGGTGGAGGCCGACTTCGCGAAGGAGGGGAAGACGTTCCACTAGATGGGGACAGGCTGCGACTGCGAAGGAAGATCGGTGATGTCCCACGAAACGTCGTCGTGTCCGAGTCAGGGTTGTTGTAGTATAGACCTGTTAGAGAGTTCGTGGCGCTGCTTGAATACACGATGATCAGCCTCGAGTTCTGTTAAATGCGACGACTGGTTCAGTGGTGGTATGGCCGGCTACTTGGTGCACGATCGTGGTTGCTCCGAAGTTATACGAAACAACCCGCAGCACATAACATCACCACAAGTCGTATGACAGGACGAAAAACGTTGCAGCAGATACATACTGTGTAAACACTGCACAGTACGAGATCATCGGCCAAGTACTTTGCTCTATAAAGACCTCACCAATCGATCGATGCTCGTGTGGTCCTCGGCCGCATTCTGATGAACAACATGTGTATATTGAATGGATGTACGAGCTACATAGTCAAGCACTTTCCACACCAGCTCACGGATATTCGTAAAGCGGACTGGAAAGCGCTCCGGCTTAATTGAACTCGGTGCGATAATCTGCCCTCGTCCACGGGTACCCCAGGTCACTTGTAGCGAGACAGAGACGCAGAGTGGCTCGGCGCGTGTAGCACCAAGCGATGGTGAGGGTCGAAATGAGAGAAAAAGATGTGCGCTGGCGGGCGTTTAAGTAGTGGTGGGCGCCGGGAGTTGCCGAGTGAACTTAGGTTCGGCCCGATATAGCAGGCGATATAAGTACGTTGGGGGATGGGAGAACGATGCCGTCATCCATGTTTACACGCTTGAGAGCACTCGTCCACCATCTCAACCACGCAAAGATGTCCACCGTCCACAACACAAACGTCGCCTGCTGCACGATTCCCCCGGTGAAGTCCGACTACACGCCCAAGGGCACGTTCAAGTCGTACGCCGGCTTCAGCAAGGTCAGTGACCGTGCCGATCTTCCGAAATTGAGTGATCATCAGGCTTACTAGGCGCCGTCAGTCGACGAAAGTGCTCGCTACGCCGCCACGCATGCTTCATATCACATT